>AP025040.1:43288724-43323962 GCA_036186865.1 Eustoma russellianum
GTAGGGGTGCTTGAAGGAGAAGAAAGGAGGAAGAGAAAGATGGTTGAAATAAAGTGGAATTAACCATGGTTTGAAAATTTTGGGCCTCAAGTGGGAGAAAAGTGAAAAATAAAAGGAAAATTGCTAAAAACCGCCTATAGCAGGTGCTTTCCCGGTTGCAGGATGCCAGGTGTCTATTAACCCTATAAGTCTGGATGCCAAGTGTGTTTCATGAAACATTGGATGCTACTTAAAACTTCGTGGAAAACAATGGATACCAGGTGCAATTAACCCTTTTGTAAATCTGGAGTGGAATGAAAAGGCATTTAAAGAGTGAAGGAAATAAGAATGTTGTGATATTGACTTTGTATGTTACTTTTGTTAGAAACTGAAAAATACAAGTTAAAAGTTAAAAGAAAATCAAAAGGCGTGAATCTATATACTAGTCTTTAAATAGGATAAAACTCTGTACGTCAGATCGTAAAGTGATTCGATTTTTTAGATCGTAAAGTCATTCGATTCTTTTTAGATTTTACGTAAATACGGGAGCTTAATACATCGAAAATGCCCTTTTTAAATGTCGATTTAAATCACATGCTTTCCAAGGTGATTGTTATTACTATGTAAGGTACTTACTAACCATAATATTGGTATCCTGGTAAACCAATAAATCTATAGACATTAGTAAGGAACTCTTATATTGTGATTAAAATTATCACTATGATCTTGATAACTATGAAATCGGAATCCCGATGCTCAATTTTAGGTGTGGGAAAAATCGATTATAAAAACACTGGAAAAAAGTGCTGAAGATAAAAAAATAAAAGAAACAGACTAAAGAGGAACAGAATATGAATGACCCGTGAGTTTGTGTTTTTCTTCCTCTGCGACTAAGTAAAAATCAGTTCTGAGGTTTGTATACAGTGCTCTCTTATTAATATGGTTTTCAATTCCCTCTCTCTCATTGTAGACAGTGCTCTACATATTTAAGACGAAAGCAGACACCAAACATAGTGCAAAAGGGGGCGTGATTGCAGAAGTCCATGCCCAGATTGACTAGTAGTTGCAGGCTTACAGCTGAACGTAGCTGTATTTAGTTGCAGGCCATGATCCGAATAGCGACACTTGTAAAATAGGTAGATAGAGAAGAAAAATTTTAACAGAACTTGCACAATACTTGACAAATTCTTATTCTTTTTGCTCCCGCTTATGACGGGGTATGAGTGGGTCGGATGTACGAAACCATACCATGTACGCAACAATACTTGACAAATCTACGTGCTTAAAGAACTACAAGTCCATCAACTTGTCCCACAGGGGGGCTGAGTTGTATAATTTCAGGCAAACCTTCTGAAACACGAGATGATCTACTAGAATGGATCATGAATGAAACAGTGCATGCATGATTTGAAATCTCTTGTGGAACCAGCACAATAGTGTAGGAAAAACAGCAAATCAAATTGAACCAAAACTCAGCAAAAAAAAACACAACAGATATGCACTTCCATTAGCTGGTTCCTATACAGCCGGTCCAAACTCCAAACAACAAATCACTCCACAGAAGCCAGAGTTTGCGACTCCAGAAACCAATTTTTCTTAAATCTCTTTGCAAGTCTTATGAAGGTTTGCTTCAGATATTTACATTGTCCAACCAAAGAGAAAATAATGATCTACTTAATGCAGAAGACAAAGGATTGTACAACAATCGACAAGTAATCAGGATAAATGTTAATTGGAAACACGACCTGGACACATGATTTAAAAGAGCATAGAATGATACTCAAGCACAGCAGGTAGACGAGCTAGATCCTTCGGCCGGTCTGTCGACCAGAACCATCCCAGCTGGACTTTGAGCAGGTTGGGCTCTTGGTAACTTCTTTGCTGCATCACAGGCAAATTCATTAAGATTTTGACATTGCAAATTATCAAGCAAAGAGTAAACTCAATCAAATAAAGCATATCAATCTACAAACCAGTTTATGCTTGGAAAAGACGCAAATATCATAGTTTACGGCAAATGCAAGGCATGCAACCAGTTTATAAATATATCACTAACGGGAAGGTGGGGAAACTCAAAGACCAATACAAGCATTAATGCTGAAGATCCTATAACCAAAGACATGCCCATCGTGACCCATAAATAACAAGCCGTGCATCTATCTCATGAACCCAAACAAAAAACGACAAAGTCACGTTCCTTCTTCCACATAAAGACCTGAAGCAGATTATATACTACATACCTTTATTTGAATCATAGATTTTTCTTTAGTAAATTTGAAATGAAAAATAGTAAGAGTAGAAAAGAAGAGAAAGCAACTAGGATAGTCAACCACTGACAAACAAACATCCCTATATCTTGTAGCAGTAAGCAGTCCCAAACCCTCTTTTATCACGAAAGGAGGTAGGCAAAATTTATCAACAGGAAAACTGCCATTTTGGCGGTTTTTGTATCACACAGCAAGCTTCCCACATATGATATGTCAGATGAAATGATTATCTCTGAACAGCTATGAACTTTCAGACCAACTCAAACGGATGAAACTGCCTAATAAATCATTCTTGCTCAACATACTAGACTAGTTACAGCGATGTCCTCTGGCTGTATCTGTGAACTCTCCTAGGAACCATATTCAAGCCTGGTTTGAGCCACTTCAGATTTAAAGGTCTCAGCAACTTGAGCCAAACAGGTTCTCTCCAACTATTTTGCCAATCATACAGCTCAAATCCCGACTACCAAGGCTGTACAAAATCAAAGTAGAAACCCCAAGAACTCATTCTTGCAACGCTATCAATGATTCAAATAGACTAAAAATGAACTTCAAATACATTAAGCGACATCACTTGATGAAAACGTGTAGTCCGAGAGAGAATAAGCTAAGATTAACTTCAGGTTGTGCATTAAAATAGCAATCTTACTCGAAAGAAAAATACACCGAGTAATCCGTAGCCTCAAGCAAAAAGTTACTGAGGGTAAAAAATCGATGGGGCGCGACGCATCATACTACCACAAAGACAACAAGAAGAGTGATGCTTAATGAACATTATTCCACACTCAAGGCTAAACACCAAGGACAAAACAGAATGTAGAGAAATTGAGATAAGAAATTCTCAAACCTATTTCATAGAAGATGTCATTAACATTTGCAGCAGTTTTAGCAGATGTTCCATGAAGAAAAGACCATTCTCCTCAGCATAAACTCGTGCCTCCTACAAAATCAATGGTGAATGAGAGCAAAATATTAAATAACATCAAGGGTGATCTAAAACACACATCTAGCAGTGATACTGTTCATAGACAAGAGATTCAGACATTTTGCAGACAACACCGAGTTGTAGGAGATTAAAAATTAACTGTTCAACGTGATATTAATTACCAGTAGTCGAGGAAAAAATTTATCAGCCCGTCGAGGAGGGGAAAGGTTTGGAAAGAAGGATTAAATGGATGTGAGGTTGATGAAAGAATTCCTATAAGTAGGTGGAAAGAGAGTGCCAGAGAAAAGATAGTGTTCCTCTCTGGGTTACACTAATCTTTGATTGAAATCAAACAGATCTAACTTTCAGTCCCCAGGTCCGTTAAAATAAATATAATAATAAAGGTAAAGAAAACAGGCAGAAGAAGAAAGAAAATAACATAACAAAAGGACATATAAGCAGATAGGCCACCTCCAAAGCAATAACCAGAAGCAAGTGCTACGGTTCCCATTAAACCAAATTAAAGTCAAAAGCCACGATCCAAACTAAGTTTTATATTCTATTTTGTGTTTATCTTCCTGTAATTTGTAAAACCAGCCTCTTTTAGTGATCCAACAGAATGAGATGGGAAAATCTCTTGCTCCAAGCAGGGAAATATCACCTTTGTGTGATGTCAATTAGGACAACTATTTCTTCTTTCTTCTCTAATCCGGAAGATTGCCATAACACAATTCAGTGACACATAATGAATAGTCCAGAGTTGCATTAATCAAGGGACTTATTAAATATTATAGAAGACGAACTTGGATTAAAAAAAAAAAAGGCATCCACGCTTAAAAAGTGGGGTCATCTGTTGTATATAGAAGCTACAGAAGAAACAACCAAGCATTTACTCTTCACCATCTTCATCGCAAGAGTCGCATAAGAAATAGATTATTAATTGGTTTTGCAGAATGCATATTTAGATTTGAACAGATAGAAAAAGATACTAAGTACAGATTTCAGTTCACCATAGTTCCAAAAAAAAAGCACAGTAGCCCTTCATATTTTGCTCAACCAGGAGGAAAAGAAACAAGTACAAAAGGCGTCTCGCAAGGCTCTAATGAATATCCGGCTGAAATTAAAGGAAGCAGAGGGAAGACATGCAGAAAACTTGGTATAAAAAGAATAAATGGGAATGCAGTAAAGTCTAAATGGACAACACTACTAAAGATACTCACATCGGAAGACACTTTTCTCTTATCCTCCAAATCAGCTTTATTTCCAGCAAGTGCAATAACAATGTTAGAATTGCCTGCAATATTACAAGAAAATAAAGAAAAAAGAAGTTGCTAGTCAGAGAAGCTAGTTTACGTATCACAAAAGCATGTTATAGAAATCCATAGTAAAATACACATGTACCCATCCATACACACACATGTACACATACATATGCATATACACAGTTTATCCGCATATACACATAGAAGATACACACTTGTATAGGCAATATATCTTTGTATTTGTATAAGTCATCTGTTTGATGACTAGATCAACAGAGCCCTTGAAACAGGATTATAGTCGTGGCAGTATAGCCATTCGCATCGTGGGCCACTTGTGGCCTTTGTTAGCAGCAGTTTACAGCAGCTAGACAAGAGGGTCTCCTCGTACATTTAAACTTATCTTCATGAATAATAATTATTCAACTTTCTATATGGTATCAGAGTCATCATCACTATGTGCTTCTTTTACTCTTTCTTAAACAAATTCTGAATCTAACTGATGATTGAAACCAGTGAAACTGAGGCAACTTCCACCCTGAACAACCTTCAAGGGCAGGATCTAATGCCTCTTATACCTTAGATGGTGCTCCTATTATGATCACTAACTACAAACTCGATAGAAACAACTACCTGTCATAGGCAAGGCAGTTGAAATGTTCATTCCTTGCAAAGGCAAGGAGGATTATCTATTTGGAAATGCAATAACTCCTGCCCCAACAGATTCAAGGTTCACAACCTGAAAATCTGAAAATTCAATTATTATATCATGGCTTATAGGGTCAATGACTCCTGATATAAGTGACAACTTCATACTCTATGCCACTATAGCTAAAATTCAATCAGCTGCAAGGGAAACGTACTCAAAGAAAGATAATGCATCAAAATGCATGAACTTGAAGCCCAGCTTCAATTAAGCAGGAAATCCTTCTTGTGAATAAATATTACAGATAGTTGACAAAAATATGGCAGCAAATTGATATCTTTGAGACACAAAAGGAATTGCCAAGATGATGATTAGTTGTACAAATAACATCACTGAAACAAAAAGGGTTTTCAGATTTTAACTTGACTTTATAAAGACGGATGGTGTAAGGAGTAGAATCATTGGCACTAAACACTGCTTTCTCTGAAACAAGGCATAGGGAAAGCAAGATCGACTTTATGATGAGGACTCTTCCCACCTTAAAAACAGAAGGGTCAGCAAAACTAATTGATACAAACAATAATGTTACTAATATATCTAATGTTCAGAGAGTTACACCCAATGAGACACAAGTATCTGGCTTTGTGTCAACGAGAACAGGAGCGTCTGGACAGCAAGATAACAAAACATTCTGCATATACTGTAAGGAAGATTATGCACACAATTGATGAATGCTGGAATTTGCATGGAAAACCAAGAGATGGTAGGCCACCAAGGTCAAATAACACCCTAAGATCAACAAACAATCCTGGAGACCCAACAGACCCCACGCAGCTAATACAGTAAGCAGCAATAGTCACACAGTGTCAGGATTCCCACTCAAAGTCATATAGAAGCTTTATTTAATCTATTGAATCAAAAACAAGCAACAACAGAATGAACACCAAACCAGACAACTATGGCCAACTCAGGTAATACACAGAACAGTAAGATACACTCTTGGATCATTGATTTAGGAGCTTTTGATCACATGACACTCAACAAGGACATTCTACTTTAGTATGAGTTATTTGCTAATCGTAAAACTGTAAAGATAGCCAATGGAACATGCTTACAAGTGGTTGGTAAAGGTGCAGCTAAACTCACTCACAGACCATGCCTCTATAATATATTGCATGTTCCCTCTTTAAGCTTTAATTTAATATCAATATGAAAAATAAGACAAGATAACAATTGTTTCGCTTGTTTTTCATCCTCTAAATGTTGGTTTCAGAAGAAAACTATATGAAAAATGATCGGTAATACTAAAAAACTAGATGAGATTTTCATTTAGCAAGTTGAACAGCAAAAAAAACATATTAGAAAACAAGATAATCTACCCAAGACATACGCCTGATCTAGTGTAGAATCAAGACGGACCAAATTTTGCTATAGCATAAGAAATTAGGACATCCCAATGTTGTGTACTTGAAAAGGCTTATGCAGAAATGTTTATAAATGTTAATTTGAAAGATATCTGTTATGAAGTTTGTCAACTTGCTAAACACACTAAAACTATCATGCAAAGGTGTATAAATCAACACAACCATTTGACTTAGTATATTCTAGTATATGAGGACCCTCTAAGATTGCTAACATTAATGGAACCAGACAGTTTATAACGTTTCTCGATGACTACACAAGGACAACATAGGTATACCTAGTGAAACAAAAAAAACGAAGTAGGACAAATCTTCAAGACCTTTGTCAACTTAGTCAGAAATTAGTTAGGAGTTATCATCAAGACCTTGAGGTAAGACAACAGAGCTAAGAACTTAGACAAAATAGTAAGACAGTTTACGTATGAAATAGGGATATGTCACCAGGCTTCTTATGTATACACTCCACAATTAAATAGCGTAGCAGATAGGAAGAATAAACATTTCTTGGAAGTAAATAGGACAATTATGTTTTCGATTAATCTTCAAAGTTTTATTGGAAAGAAGCAGTTCTTACGGCCACTCATTTGATTAATAGAAGCCTTCTAGAGTGTTATCTTATAGAACTTCTAAAAAGGTCTTGATTGAATACTTTCCTAATACTAATATGTTATATGTTCTACCTTTTAAGTTGTTTAGATGCAATGCATATGTCCATATACAGACCCACTTGAGAAGAGAACTAGACTTGGATCAACCAGGTGTATCTTTCTTGGGTATGCTGGTACCCAGAAACGATACAAATACTATTGCCATATTACTAAGAAGATGTTTATAACCTTAGATGTCACATTTGATAAGAAGCATGCATAATATTCAAAGACTCCTAGCACAGAGAATGTTATACTTGATCAAAACAGTTTATGGAGTACCACTGATGTAGTAAGATCACCATCATTAAGGACTGGTTCTCAAACATAAGAAAATAGGAAAATAGTTATAAGAGATTAAACTGGAATTGTTGAGAGGACAGACACTATGCCAAGATAAAATCTTCCTGTAGCTAGAGTTTATACTAGGAGACATACACAAACAAATAATGATCAACCACCCACAGGAAGAGATAGTTACTCTGAACCAGAGTCTTCCTCAGGCAGTAAGCCTATAGCACTTAAATAGGGTGTGAGAGAGTGTACTAGACATCATACGTACAACTGTTTAGCATATGAGAGGCTTAGTTCATAGTTTAAAGCATTTACAATCTCTTTAGACAATCAGAGTATGCCAGAAGATATGCAAGAAGCGTTAAGTATGCCTCACTGGAAGACTGTTGTGTGTGAGAAAATGGAAGCTATCCTTAAGAATGAAACATGGGAATTGATATCTATCTTTAAAAATATTAAACTGGTAGGTTGTAAGTGGATATATTCGCTATTAAATACAACGCTAACGGTACACTAAATAGATATAAAACAAGACTAGTAACAAAGGAATTAACGCAGACATAAGGACACCTGTAGCAAAATTGAAAACTGCTAAAATTATGTCTTTTAACATGGACTGGGACTTCTTTCAATTAGATGTTAAAATATCTTTCTAAATATAAGCATACAGGTGGAAGTGTTTATAGACATCCCGCCATGCTTTATTGATAACACTAAAACATAAGGTTTGTAAACTAAAAAAAAACTTTTATATGGTCTTAAACAAACACATAGAGCAAGGCTTAGGAAGTTCACAAAGGTTGTCTCTAAACATGACTTTACAAGCTCAAAGTTATCACACATTATTCACTAAAGGCACTATTACCAGAAGAATAACTATTTTTATTGTTTATGGTGATGATATAATACTCAATGGGAATGATTTACAAGACATAAAACAAATAAAGAAGAGCTGGCTAGAGAGTTGAACTTAAAGATCTAAACAACCCTACCCAGTATATCCCAACAATAACATAGGCTACCTCTGGGGTCTGGGGAGGGTGAGAGACAAGCAAACACAAACTGGCATGAGTATAACAAAAAGACAATATATCATAGATTTACTAAGAGATACTTGTATGCTTGGCTGTAAGCCAGCACTCACACCAGTTGAACCAAGGAACAAACCAAAGGAACGGTAAGATAACACTCCTACTGATAGACTAAGTTATCAAAAACTAGTAGAAAAACTAATTTACTTATCTCATGCAAGGCCTGACATAAACTATGCATTTAGTTTTGTAAATCTTTTTTTTTTAAGTTTTGTAAGTCAACTTATGCATGATTCTACTAATGAACAACTCAAGGCTGCTATGTGGATTCTCATGTAATTAAAGTCAACAACTGGCCAAGGTTTATATTTCAAGAAAAATAAAGACAAAGACCTTCAGGTATTCACATATGCAAAATGAATCTATGGGAAAATTTAGTTACTTAGAGGAGCAAGAAACAACCAATTGTTTCAAGAAACAATGCAGAGG
Organism: Eustoma russellianum; assembly: GCA_036186865.1. Classification (NCBI taxonomy): domain Eukaryota; kingdom Viridiplantae; phylum Streptophyta; class Magnoliopsida; order Gentianales; family Gentianaceae; genus Eustoma; species Eustoma russellianum. The sequence continues at coordinate 43,297,683 of AP025040.1, forward strand.
CAAAAGTAAGGCACTGGAATTAAGATTCTGCGAAAGCCTATGGATAAAGAGAGTTATGGACGAATTGGGCCAGACACTATCACTTCCAATCAGGATTTATTGTCATAATATCTCTGCTATCAATATGCCAGAGAATCATGCTCAACATGACAAGTCTAAGCATGTGAAAATTGACACACACTTTACAAGAGAATATTGAAGCCACGGTTACCAAAATTGGCCATGTTTCCTCGAGCGATCAAGTAGCAAACATTTTACTAAGACAATCTCTACACAAGTGTTCCAAACTTTAGCTGCCAAGCTAGGTTGTATAAACATATGCACCAAACTTGAGGAAGAATGTAGGAATTCATAGTAAATACACATGTACACATACATATACACATCTGTACATACACATACTGAAGTTTCGGCCAGCAGGGAATGAGAGGAAAAATTGTCTTTCCTTCTTACTTTTCACAAGATATTTACAATAGTTTATACAACAATTATCCTATCAATCCCATAAATCAAGGGATGCTAAATGAATGCTAGAGTAAATGTTCGTCAAAACCGAAACCCCCTATTTACTCTTCCTACAATCAAGCTAGTCTTCCTACAATCAAGCATTTACAATAATGAATCATTTACAATTAAAAAACATGGCTATACTTCCGGGCTGGAATTCGATCATCGGCATTATTGCACCAGCCGAAATTACTCCAACACTACCCCTCAAGCTGGGATGTAGATGTTGCTCTTGCCAAGCTTGCTAACCAGTCCTCGAACGTTGGTCCATGTAGGCCTTTAGTCAGAACATTCGCCACTTGTTGTTTAATTGGAATATAGATCATAGAGAAACTTTTATCATCAATCTTCTCGCGAATAAAGTGACGATCCACCTCAACGTGCTTAGTGCGATCGTGGTGAACTGGATTGTGAGCAATGCTTACCGCAGCTTTGTTATCACAGTATAGGTTGGACCAGTCGTCTTAACGCGTAACTCATCTAGCAGCCGCTTTATCCATAGACCTTCGCACATTCCATGGGCTAGCGAACGGAATTCAGCCTCGGTGCTACTTCGTGCCACCACTGCTTGTTTTTTACTGCGCCAGGTAACTAAGTTGCCCCAGACATAGGTGCAATACCCAGAGGTAGATCTCCTATCAACCAATGAACCTGCCTAGTCTGCATCAATATACACTTCAATGCTCCTTTCTTCCCTTTTGCCGAAAAATAGTCCCCTGCCCGGTGTCCTTTTAAGTATCTAAGGATCCGGAGTACGGCTTCATGATGTTGTGTTCTCGGTGAATGCATGAATTGGCTCACCAAACTTACTGCAAAAGCAATGTTCGGGCGTGTATGTGATAAGTAAATAAGCTTACCAACAAGGCGTTGATAACGCTCACGGTCTACCTCCTCGCCTCCATTGAGATCCAATTTTATGTTAGGTTCGGTTGGTGTTTCCGCTGGTCGAAAACCCAACATTCCTGTCTCCTGCAATAAGTCCAACACATACTTCTGTTGGGAGATAGAAATACCTGAAGGATTGCGCACTATTTCCATCCCTAAGAAGTATCTTAGTGGCCCCAAATCTTTCATCTCATATCTGCTACTCAGATATTTCTTTAAAGAATCAATTCATTCCGGGCATCACCTGTGAGAATAATGTCATCAACATAAACTATCAAAATAGCACGAGTTCCTTCCAGAGTATGCTTATAAAAAATAATGTGGTCAGCCTATGACTGTTTGAACCCTTGAGTTTTAACAGCCTGAGTGAATTTACCAAACCATTCGCGCGGAGACTGTTTTAGTCCATACAACGATTTACGCAGTCTGCAAACCAAATTTCTTCCCCTGGAACATCAAGGTGGTAAGTCCATATACACTTCTTCATGAAGGTTGCCATTTAAAAAAGCATTTTTAACATCTAATTGTTGAAGTGGTCAGTTTAAACATGCTGCTAGTGAAAGTAAAATCCTCTCTGAATTTAACTTAGCCAGCGGTGCGAAAGTTCATTATAATCATGCAAGCCAGATACTTGTGTGAAGCTTTTAGCAAACAGCCGTGCCTTATACCTGCTAACACTCCCATCAGCATTAAACTTTAATAAAACACCCATTTGCAGCCAACTGGTCTTTTTTTCCTTTAGGCAGTTCTACACCTCCCATGTGTTGTTTTTTTTTTTTCCAAAAGCCCTCAACTCCTCCTGAACCGCATCTCCCATTCCTTGTCTGCAAGGGCTTCATCAATATTCTTAGGAACTTTAATGTTAGACACCTTTGCCGACAAAGGACTAAACCTTTGCCGACACTTACCAGTAGAAACGAAATTTGAAATCGGATGCTGAGTACATATCTTTTTTCCTTTGTAGGCAATAGGTATATCCAAGATGTCCTCCTCACTACAAGAGACAGGGACCCGGTCTTGAAGATTGGTATCCTGAGAAATATCCATGTCCTTATCAACCTGAGTTTAGACTTCCGTGAGTAAACAATTATGTCGGAGCTGCAGCTTGAAATGTTTGGTTGGTTCCGGAGGGGGCTGTGAAGAGCTAGAACTCGGCTGAGAGGAGCTAGACAGCGGGCTGTTCGGCCTAGGCGGACTGGGGTGGTTCGTCCTAGGCGGCCCAGGCGGACTGCGGCGGCTGGGGTGTTTGGTTTCTCCCTCTGAATCACTGCCGGGGAGATTTGTAATAGGGAGTGATTCGTCAGTTCTTGGGAGGAGAAGAAAAATCAAGGGAGAAGAGTGTGTCACGGTCATCCGGGGTGGATGTGGAGAAGAAGGATTCATGTTCTCGGAAATGGTGTTGCCCAAGGTAACAAACATTCGACGAAGAGTAGGTGAGTAGCATTTGTAACCACATTGAGTAGGGGAATAGCCAATGAAGACACATTTATAGGAGCGTGGATCCAACTTCGATGAAGTGGTATTACGATGATGGACAAAGACTACGCAACCAAACACCTTGAGTGGTAGATTAGAACCTCCTTGAAATAGAGGATAGGTTTGATGGAGAATGAAATTAGAGACTTGAACTGGAGAGGTTCTTGCTTCACCCCATAAATAAGTTAGAACATGCATAGTGAACATTAGAGCCGGGGCTACTTCTAATAGGTGGCGATTTTACGTTCAGCTACACCGTTTTGTTGTGGTGTATCAGGACAAGAACTCTGGTGAATGATACATTCAGAGGCTAAATAAGTGTTTAGGACTTTGTTAAAGTATTATGTGCCGTTGTCTGTACGAAGAATTTTAATTGAGGTTTGGAAACTGAGTTTTTATCACAGAATGGAAATTTTGGACAATGGTGGCTACCTCGGCTTTTTCTTTAAGGAGGTAGACCCAACACACTCTTGTGTGATCATCAATAAAGGTGATAAACCACTTGGCACACGAAATATTTTTAACCCGAGATGACCCCAAAGATCACTATGCACGAGACGAAAGGGGCCAGACGGAACATGTATTTTTGGGGGGTAATCATGCCGAACTTGTTTAGCAAAAATACAAGCATCACAATTTAGAGTGGACAATTGTTTATTATTCACTGGAAATAACTGCTTGAAATAACTGAAACTGGGATGTCCCAGTCTTTGGTGAAGTAATAGTACATCAGTTTGATTGAGAGTAGAGGTATGGAGTACAACGGTTTTAGAGTCTAGGTGATTGGGATCCTCAAATTGATATAGGCCACTCCTTTCTCTAGCAATGCCAATCGTCCTCCCCGATCCCTGCTCCTGCAAAACACATAGTTGGGCAAAAAAACTTAGCAACACAACTCACATCCTTTGTAAGTTTAATAATAGAGATCAAATTACAAGTCAATTTTGGAACATGAAGCACTGATTCAAGGACAAGTGAGGAGGACACTTTAACCAACCCTGTTCCACAGACAAGCGCAAAGGTCTCATCCGCCACTTTAACCTTCAAGATTTCGAAGCTTGGTACATATGTCGTAAATAAGGATATATTACATGTCATATGATCAGTGGCTCCTGTGTCTAGAATCGAAGGTGAGGTTTCCACAAAATTAACAGTACCTTGATGGGATTTTGTGTTGGCAAGCGAAGACACCTCGGTTTGAGTCTTTAGAAGAGCCAACAATTGCTCAAGTTGTGCTTGATTCAGAGCGACCTGGTTGGTGCTGCTGGGCGGTGTAGCCTCCTCGGTAACCGCAGCTAGGCCACGGCCATAGGGCTGGGGTGTCTTCTTTGATCTCATATCAGAGGGTTTTCCATGCAGATTCCAACACTTGTCTTGAGTGTGTCCGACTTTGTTGCAATAAGAGCACCGGGTGCGATTGTTAGTTCGTGGTCCAGTTGTCTTAACAGCTAGTGCGGACATATCACCAGGTCGTTCAATAAGTGGCGGCACATCCTTCCTTTCTCCTAGCATAACTCGCCGTCTGCTTTCTTCTCTCCGCGCTTCTACAAATGCTTCACTTATTGAGGGAAGAGGCCTCCTGCCTAATATGCGACCCCTCACTTCATCCAACTCCTTATTGAGGTCAGCTAAGAATTCATACAAGCGTTCTTTCTCCAAATGCTCCTTAAATTTGACATTTCCTTTAAGATCTCCCCAATCAGCCTCATAGTGGAGGTCAAGTTCTTGCCATAGAGTTTGCAAAGAATTGTAATACTCAGTGATGCTCATACCTTCCTGACGAATCTCCTTGAGCATATTCTTGATTTCAAATACTTGAGAGGCATTCTCAAGGTCTGAATAATGTTTGTGTACAGCATCCCAAATGGCTTTAGCGGATCGTAGAAAAGATAGGTACGACTAATGTGTGGTTCCATGGAATTTATGAGCCATGACATAACCAATGAGTTGTTGAGTTCCCAAGCTGGATAGCGTGGGTCGGTAGAGTCTGGCTTTGTGGCTTGGCCGGATATGAAGGCCAACTTTCTCTTGCCACGTAGGACCATCAAAACGGACTGGGACCATAACAAAAAAAAATTCATTCAGTCTATGATTGGTAATTTGAAGAGAAGAGCTCTCATTGACAGTTTGCTGGAGACTCGGGTCGTTGGTGTTTGTGGCCGCCGTGCCGGCGGTGGAAGAGGAAGAAAAAGCTTGTGTACTCATCTCGGATGTGGATGAGAATGATGTTGGGTGTTTGAGTGTTTACTGCTTTGGCTCTGATACCATGAAGTTTCGGCCAGCAGGGAATGAGAGAAAAAATTGTCTTTCCTTCTTACTTTTCACAAGATACTTTACAATAGTTTATACAACAATTAGCCTATCAATCCCATAAATCAAGGGATGCTAAATGAATGCTAGAGTAAATGTTCGTCAAAACCGAAACCCCCTATTTACTCTTCCTACAATCAAGCTAGTCTTCCTACAATCAATCATTTACAATAATGAATCATTTACAATTAAAAAACATGGCTATACTTCCGGGCTGGAATTTCGGTCATCAGCATTATTGCACCAGCCGAAATTACTCCAACACATACAGTTTATACACACACATAAAATATACACACTTGTATAGGGAATATATCTTTGTATAAGTCATCTTTTACTGGATCATTAGAGCCGTTGGAACAGGATTATAGCAGTTGGCATCCTACGCCACTTGTGGCCTTTGTTAGCTGCATTTTACAACCCCTATAAAAGGAGATCCCTTTGTACATTTAAACTTAGTTTGATGAATAATGATTCTTCAACTTTCTATACATATTGGTTACTTGATTAATATCTTACTTGACATTCTCCCCACTCAACTGAAAGTCACGAACACCACATATAAGTATATAAATTTGATAGCAAATATCCAATTTAAAGCACAAAGAAAAGAGCTTGAAGGTAAGAACCTTGCTTCTGAAGTTCTTGCACCCATTTCTTAGCCTTTGTGAAGGAATCCTAATCAAGCAAAACAGTTCCAACAATTTAAAAAGGGAAATCAACCAACCAAAACACATGATAGATGAAGAGTCAAATAATTAATTATTCAAACTGATAACGAAGCATTAGATACAGCACTTTTGTAGCCAGCTGTGACAGTCTAGTTTGATGTCACTTTATATCACTACTACAGTGTCACTTGGAAATAGTTATCCACAGTCAAGGGAAGAACCTCAACAGTCATGTGACTACAAAAATTACAATCTTCATTCAAAAAAGGTGCCAGAAACTTAAGTAAACCAAAATCCGCTAACTTGCCAAATAAACAAACTGTGCGAGTTAAAAAAGACTTTCCACAACGAGCATATCCTTGCTATCAGAAGAACTTTTACTTCAACTTTCCACTCGATAAAATGTAACATCACCCAAGGAAGAAGTCACAGAACTATTAACATGTTCCCCAGCTTAAAAATATATCAAAGTTCCAATTCCATTGAGTATATGCAATTAAGTATAAATTACTCAAAAGAACATAGAACGTACGGCGCTAGTAATATCATAGACGATAATGGCAGCTGCGGCCCCTCTGTAATACATAGGGGCTAAGCTGTGATATCGCTCTTGACCGGCAGTATCCCAGATCTCAAATTTAACCGTGGAATTGTTGACAGACACAGTCTGCGAAAAGAACGCAGCCCCGATCGTCGATTCCTACATTAAATACCCCAAAGAAAACTTCAATCAACTCACACAAACCTAAAAAACATAGTTTGCTCAATTTTTTTAAAAGAAAGATGGAAGTCAAGGTGAAAAGTTTACTTGGAATTCAAGGAATTGGCCCTTGACAAAACGCAAAACAAGACTGGATTTCCCTGCTCCCATGTCTCCCAATAAAACCTGCAAAATCAAATTTCCCAAAAATACCGAAATATCAAATTTACTATCTGATGGTCGAAGACAGTAATAATTACAGAATTATCCGATGAAACTTACAAGCTTGGCGTTGAGATTGTTGTAGCCGCTGGAAGCCATGATTGGGCAATAAGATAAAGGCAAACGGACAGATTAACAGACGGCCGATTGAAGGCGATCGGAAAATTGACGCCGGAAATTTCAACCAGATGTTGGACTTTTGGAGGAGTCTGGGTCAATTTTGTGGTTTTCGGATTTGCGTATTTACCATGTTTTGCTTCGCTTTGAATACTTTAAGGCATCGGGCGACCCCTGTCACCGACAAATATTTGGGAACTTTTTAAAAATTTTAGGGGATAATTACCATTTATTCCTATATTTTAGTATAACATTTGTGATTTTTTTTTCTTTATCTATCTGTATGTTTTTGGACTAAAATTAAAATTTCAAAATTGATTTTTCGTCTAATAATAGTAGATTAACTTTTGAATTTTACTGTTAACTTAGAGAAGATATCACAGAAACTTTTTAATCTGAAAGCAAAAAAAATATGTTAAGGTAAGAAGAAAAGGAAAAGAAAACTAAAAGAAACACAAGGTATATTTAGCTAAAACACAAGAAAAGAAAGTTAAAAATAATTTTCTAAATATTTAAATATGTAGCCTAAATGTGACCATACCGGCTTTGTGTAAACACTTCAAAGGTAGGTCCCACCTGCGAGGTTTCCATTTACAACAGATTAAATCTTCTTCGGGTAGATCATGTTTATGTGTTCTTAAATTTTGCCATGACATTGAGGCTTTTGTTGTGGAGCATAAACATGAAATCCCTCATTCCAGTGGCCTAATGCCTCAATCCAAGGAACATGTATGGATGATACAAATCAGGAGTCCAACAGACTCTTAGATTGGATGAGATCTTACGCAGTGATCCACACAAGGTGTCTCCCGCAAACCAGGCCTTCGGGCTAGCATCAGAGAAACATCCACACTGTGCGTGTCCCTGAAATCGAAATTTTGAACTCTTTGAGCAAATTACAACCCGAGTATCAATTGGACTATACCCTGGAGGCAACATTGAGGCTTTTGTTTTATAACAGGTAGTGTGCTCCAGTATTCGATAGCTTTGGCTTTTGTTGGAATATACTGGATACGTGTTGTTGTTGTAATGTGCTCCAATCCTCTACCTATCCCAGATCACCATAGTAGGAGCAACTGCTGAGCAGGAGTGTAACAACAGTCTAACAAGAATGAGTGTGTAGTGTGATGAAGCCGGATCTTCACCAAGGGTCAAGTTGACCTTAAATTAACGTCGTCAGCTGGTGAGAAGAAAGTAGCTGGAATAGCTTCCAAAATATCCTGCACAAGGAAGCACATATCAGAGGTCCCGGGGGGTTGGCCCCGGGAAAAACCCTTCGACGCTCAAGTCAGTTTGGGTCATTTCTCACTGAGAATATAATTTAGATGGTGAGTTAAGTGTTTCTCACAGTATGAGCTGAAGAGCAAAGTGTATGAATTTACTTTATGATGTCAATGTTTGGATTTCGGATCCCTCTCCTCGTCTGTATTGGCTTGCTTTTATTAATCTTTTCCCGCCCTTGGCCTCTGATGGCGGATGAGATGTTTGCTTGGGGCAGAAAGCCTAGGACGTCGTAGGTCTGCTGATGTGACCAGTAGACTGGCTGATGTGACTAATAGGCCGGTTGTTGTGATCTTGGTGTGTACAGGCTGAATAGCCAACTGTAGTCATTATATTTGAATTGCACTTCTGTCTGGTGGTCCCACGAGATAATGTCGTACTTGGTTCCTTCGCCGAAGCGCCAAACCATACTTTGCCGAGGTGCAAGATTAGGTCTTGATGAAGTGTAGCGTTGAGGTTAGCTGAAGTGGACTGAGATGTGACACTTGAGTGGAAGTTGAAGTTGAAGTTGAAGTTGGTGTCGAGGTGCAAGCCTTGGCATATCCTTTGATAATATAACGAATGTCATGCAGCCCCGCTGAAGTGCAGCCAAGTCTGAACAACAATGCTTGGGCGCTGAACTGCAACAGTTGTACCGTTGACTGTTGTTGACTAACAGACGACCAATTTATGGTTTATCATTTGCCCCCAGATTTAGTGTGTCCGAGCTAAACTGCGAGGGCAGACAAATCTTATTCTAATAAATCTGTGACGTGTTTTCATTAACTGAACAGTTATCCCCGTAGTTGCGCCGTAGTTCTTGCTTTTAATGTAAGCGCTAATTCCAACGCTTCATCATTATTTTTCCGGCGGTTCGAAAATCGAGAAAGAGGGGAAGAAGTTAAACCATCATCCCCTTCTGAATTTCATCCGAAAGGTTGCAACATTTGCCTCTCCCCCTTATAAATAGGGACAACTGCCCTAATTCCTTCTTTTCTTCTTCTATTCTGCACTCTACTTATTCTGCTGTATTTCTGTTCATCTTCTTCGTCTCCGAAGCTTTCGTTCTCAACACGGTGTCTTCCTTCGGTTCATTCTCTCAAACTTTCTGTAAGCTTTTCTTCCTCCCTTTCTCTTCCATGGCTTCCATTATTTCTTCTTCTTCTTTGATTGCCTCAGAACCCATGGTACCCTCTTCAACGGTGCAAAACTCATTGTGCAACTTAGAAGCCACCGATCTTCCGGGATTATGTCAACATTACAATGTTGACAGGAGCACTTTTGCCCCCATACTTTCCCTGCCTCATCAGACTGCCTATGACCCCCCAGTAGGGTATGAGGCCGTTTATGAGGAATATTTTATGTCCGGTTTTAACCTTCCCATTCCAGCCCCTTTGCTCCAAATCATATTCTCTTATAAACTTATGCTTCCCCAAATAACGCCTAATGGCCTTAAGGTTATTCTCAGTTACCTGCTCTATCTAAGAGCAGCTGAGAAAGCCTTTTCGTTTGCAGTCTTTAGGGAAATATTTGTGTGTAAACAGGAGGGTAGTTGGTACTATTTTGACAGGAGGCATCAAAATAGTGAAAGATCCTATGTCATAAACCTTCCCTCTTCTACCGAGGATTGGAAGGTCGTTTCTTTTTTGTGAAGAACATAGGATTACCCGAAGGGATCCTTTGGAATACTGGCAGCGCAAATAACAAGAGGCCAAGTGAGCAATTTCGCAATGAAGCCTCCCAATTTTTACACTTACCCTTGGCTGTAGATTGGAAAAAAGTTGACAGGCCAGTTGTAAGGGTTGCTGACCTGGAACACTTGTGGCCGGAACATAACTTTCGACCTCTCATCCCAATTGCCTTGAGAATAGTTCGGGGTATATAGCAATATTTTGGAGATCCTTGACTTGTTCTAATGTTTTGTCTGATCTTTGACTGTTTTGTTCCTCGAATTCTGCAGGAATCATGGTATCTGACACTCTTGCGAGGTTGCAAAGGTTGGTTCCCAAGAGGAAAAGATCTGAAGAGCAACCCTCATCCTCGAGGCGGACCATGGCAGCACTTCGTCTGAGGTGCAGATAACTTCCGTGGCCGCAATTCCAAGTAAGATTTTTCCTTGCGTTAGTCTTTGAGCATATTTTGTTTCCATTTAATCATATGGACTTTTTCCTCTTCAGTTGGAACTCTTAACAACCCTGTTCAGGCTGAAGCCCAAATTTCTGTTCCAGCTTCAGCTCAACCAAGTGATGGGAGTGGGAGAATTGATGCCCCCATTTTAATTCCTTCCTCCCAGTTGCCGAAGAGGAAGCTATGTCTCCGCCAAGGTGGATTTCTGATGAAGTTGTTCCTTCCTTTGAGCTTTTAGGAGAATCTTCTGAAGGAAATGCACCGTTAGGAGAGCCTTCCTCCCGAAACCGCCAGGGTACGAGGACGCCTAATGGCCTTAAGGTTATTCTCAGTTACCTGCTCTATCTAAGAGCAGCTGAGAAAGCTTTTTCGTTTGCAGTCTTTAGGGAAATATTTGTGTGTAAACAGGAGGGTAGTTGGTACTATTTTGACAGGAGGCATCAAAATAGTGAAAGATCCTATGTCATAAACCTTCCCTCTTCTACCGAGGATTGGAAGGTTGTTTCTTTTTTGTGAAGAACATAGGATTACCCGAAGGGATCCTTTGGAATACTGGCAGCGCAAATAACAAGAGGCCAAGTGAGCAATTTCGCAATGAAGCCTCCCAATTTTTACAATTACCCTTGGCTGTAGATTGGAAAAAAGTTGACAGGCCAGTTGTAAGGGTTGCTGACCTGGAACACTTGTGGCCGGAACATAACTTTCGACCTCTCATCCCAATTGCCTTGAGAATAGTTCGGGGTATATAGCAATATTTTGGAGATCCTTGACTTGTTCTAATGTTTTGTCTGATCTTTGACTGTTTTGTTCCTCGAATTCTGCAGGAATCATGGTGTCTGACACTCTTGCGAGGTTGCAAAGGTTGGTTCCCAAGAGGAAAAGATCTGAAGAGCAACCCTCATCCTCGAGGCGGACCATGGCATCACTTCGTCTGAGGTGCAGATAACTTCCGTGGCCGCAATTCCAAGTAAGATTTTTCCTTGCGTTAGTCTTTGAGCATATTTTGTTTCCATTTAATCATATGGACTTTTTCCTCTTCAGTTGGAACTCTTAATAACGCTGTTCAGGCTGAAGCCCAAATTTCTGTTCCAGCTTCAGCTCAACCAAGTGATGGGAGTGGGAGAATTGATGCCCCCATTTTAATTCCTTCCTCCCCAGTTGCCGAAGAGGAAGCTATGTCTCCGCCAAGGTGGATTTCTGATGAAGTTGTTCCTTCCTTTGAGCTTTTAGGAGAATCTTCTGAAGGAAATGCGCCGTTAGGAGAGCCTTCCTCCCGAAACCGCCGGGGTACGAGGACGCTGCAGTTCTCCTTTGCTGACACTGCTGCAGATCCTGATGTGGCTATGAAAGTGACTGAAATGTCAATACTACCTAGTGATTGGCAGACATATGGCAGTCTAGACTGGGATTCTGCCATGAATTCATTTGCAATGAATATGGCCGTGGTAAGATTTCCCACTATTTTCCATCTTTTTCACTTGATCCCTTATGTTTTTTCTAACCAGTCTGACTTCTACAGTACTGGGTCCAAGAATACAACATCCTCAAACGAGCTGAAGAGCTTCGTGTCAAATTCTCTCAACTCTCTGAGATCAATGACAACCTCAGAAATGCCTATGACGGGTTAGCAGAGGTGGCAAGACCCAACAGTTTGAGGTTGAACCAGTTAGAAGCCCAGGTGAACAGCCTGAAATCTGAAGTGGCCGTCCTCACTGAAGAAAATTCCATACTTCGGGCAGGGAAACAAGATTCTGACGTTAAGTTGGATGCTGCAACATCCCAAGTGATTGATCTGAAGGATGCATTGGCTGCCCAAGCTGAGCTGGAATTTTATCAGAAGGAGCTTAGCACTTTTGAACATGAACTGTCCAATAGCAAGGTCGAACTGAACCAGCAATTGGAGGCAGAACGAAAAAGCAAAGCTGATCTCCTCCGTCAATTTGAACTCCAGGTTGAGGAGATCAAGAGAGCTGCCGTTGCTGAGTTCAAGCAATCTGAATTTTTCACTGGTAACTTCTTGAAGATGCAAGGTTCAGCAATTGCTGTTGGACAGACCTGAGCAATCGACACTTGTGGCGAAGTCTGCCCAAACCTGGATAAAAATCATCCTCAAATAGCTGAACTCTACAACCCCGAGGCTGCAAGCTTGCTTGAAAACCAAATTGCTCAGTTTCAAAGTGGGGCTGATCTCAGAGAAGATGAGGATGGTGAAGAGTAGAATATGATTTTTCCTTGTAACTTTTGTAGTTGTAATATATATTCTTTTAATGAAAACACAACTTTCTTCAACTTGTGCTCTTCAGCTTGTTTCAACTTTCTTGACTTTGCCTTCTGCATGTGAAGTTTTACTTGTTCTATTTCCATAGTTGATGCATTTGTCTTTGAGAATCTTTATTGCTCTATTTTCATAGTTTGCAAGTATTTGTCTTCGGCTTGAGAGACTTTACTTGCTCTATATTCATAGTTTGCAAGTATTTGTCTTCGGCTTGAGAGACTTTACTTGCTCTATATTCATAGTTTGCAAGTATTTGTCTTCCGCTTGAGAGACTTTACTTGCTCTATATTCATAGTTTGCAAGTATTTGTCTTCGGCTTGAGACACTTTACTTGCTTTATGTTATAGTTTGCATTTGTCTTTTGTTCTGCCAAAAGAGTTCTTTTAATCTCTTCTACGTTGGCTCTTTGCACAAGTGTTGGGCTTCAGCCTCCATTATTGGTTCTACCAAAAATGTTAGGCTACTCGACTGAACTGCAGTTCTGTTGTGCTTTAACAAATTTAAGATATAGGGAATCCTATACCCCAATGTTGAGTCCCGCTCAACCTTTTCAGTTCTGCTGAGTTAAAAGATAGGGAAACTTGTCCCATTGTTAGTCCTGCTCAACCTTATCGGTCTTGCTGAGTTAGAATATAGGGAATCCTGTCCCATTGTTGAGTCCTGCTCAACTCTCTCAGACATGCTGAGGTGAAATATAGGGAAACCTGTCCCATTGTTGAGACTTGCTCAACCTCTCAGACCTGCTGAGGTGAAATATAGGGAAACCTGTCCCAATGTTGAGACCTGCTCAACCTCTCAGACCTGCTGAGTTAGAATATAGGGAAACATGTCTCATTGTTGAGACCTGCTCAACCTCTGAGACCTGCTGAGTTAGAATATACGGAAACCTGTCCCATTGTTGAGACCTGCTGAGGTGAAATATAGGGAAACATGTCCCATTGTTGAGACCTGCTCAACCTCTCAGACATGCTGAGTTAGAATATAGGGACACCTGTCCCATTGTTGAGACTTGCTCAACCTCTCAGACCTGCTGAGGTGAAATATAGGGAAACATGTCCCATTGTTGAGACCTGCTCAACCTCTCAGACCTGCTGAGTTAGAATATAGGGAAACCTGTCCCATTGTTGAGACCTGCTCAACCTCTCAGACCTGTTGAGTTAGAATATAGGGAAACCTATCCCGTTGTTGAGACCTGCTCAACCTCTCAGACCTGCTGAGGTGAAATATAGGGAAACCTGTCCCATTGTTGAGACCTGTTCAACCTCTCAGACCTGCTGAGTTAGAATATAGGGAAACCTATCCCATTGTTGAGACCTGCTCAACCTCTCAGACCTGCTGAGTTAGAATATAGGGAAACATGTCCCATTGTTGAGACCTGCTCAACCTCTCAAACCTGCTGAGTTATAATGTAGGAAAACATGTCCCATTGTTGAGACCTGCTCAACCTCTCAGACCTGCTGAGGTGAAATATAGGGAAACTTGTCCCATTGTTGAGACTTGCTCAACCTCTCAGACCTGCTGAGGTGAAATATAGGAAAACCTGTCCAATTGTTGAGACCTGCTCAACCTCTCCGACCTGCTGAGGTGAAATATAGGGAAACTTGTCCCATTGTTGAGACATGCTCAACCTCTCAGACCTGCTGAGGTATGCCCCCACTTTCGTTGCAGGTTATAGATAGGCATAAACTATTGCTTCATGCACCGTATGGTGACTTAACTTTCCTGGCTGAATGCCAAATAAGAATACTCAACTGAATAGAACCAGACGGGAATCTTAGCAAAAGATTGATCATTTGATCATATAAGGCTGAGCCGAAAGACACCGGATGAACACAAGAAGAAATAAATCCTGATTCATTTGAATCACGGACTTTTGCTGTTAAGTCAGCTTTGTACGTCCAGAAGCCTGTAACCCCTTCTCATCAGAATCTGAATCCTTATCACTTGGCAACCCATGATGAGGCCCAGGTTTACAACTCTCATCCGGAGGGGGTCTACCAAAGTCTAGCCTATTTTGGAGCCTAGACCTCGGATTGTAAAAACGCTGTAGGTGACCAAGCTCGATAAGACGTCCAATCTCCTGTCCGATTTGCCTACAGTCTTCTGTATCATGCCCAATATCATGATGATAAAGGCAGTACAATCGGCGGTCTCTTTTGTGGATCGGTCCAGCCAGGGGCTGAGGTTCCTTTGCCAGATACTTCTTCCTCATGTAGGAAAGGATATGGGCTTTTGAAGCCAACAGAGAATTCCTTTCTTGACCTCGGCCTCCTAACCGAATCTTGACAGAGCTCCTTTTTTGCAGCGGGGCCTTGCCTTTATTGTCAACTTCTCTGCCATGTTTGAATGGCAAAGATGCTTTCTTAGTGCGTTTTAAGCTCTGGTGGCTAGACTTTTGTCTGAACGCCTTGCCTCAGCCATAAATTCGGCCTGACGCCTGGGGTGATAACTAGGCCGAGTTGGGGAGTACTCCAAGAAGTCTTGTGGGTGAGAGTTGCTGGAATGGGATCCACTGGACCTTGCTGCAGAGGCTTTCCCCTTCATTTCCCTCAGTACAGCTTGGAACACACCCGGGTTTTGAGCCACATAGTGTATGGCTCGCATATGCTCTTCATATGTGAAGGCGATGGTGGGAGTTGAGGATTCTCCCGACTCTGTAGAACAATGTTCTGTTTGCTGTTGAGAAGATTTCTGACTTCTCTTAGATGTCGTAGGCCGCTTGAACCCTTGTCTATCTTTTTTATCCATCTTTCTCTCGATAGCTTGGTAAGATCGAAATTAAGAAAGCTTTGAGTAACTGTTTTACTGGGTTAAGGGACTAGGGGCCCTTCCTCTAGCGCCAAATGATGAAGCCGGATCTTCACCAAGGGTCAAGTTGACCTCAAATTAACGTCGTCAGCTGGTGAGAAGAAAGTAGCTGGAATAGCTTCCAAAATATCCTGCACAAGGAAGCACATATCAGAGGTCCCGGGGGTTGGCCCCGGGAAAAACCCTCTGACGCTCAAGTCAGTTTGGGCCATTTCTCACTGAGAATATAATTTAGATGGTGAGTTAAGTGCTTCTCACAGTATGAGCTGAAGAGCAAAGTGTATGAATTTGCTTTATGATGTCAATGTTTGGATTTCGGATCCCTCTCCTCGTCTGTATTGGCTTGCTTTTATTAATCTTTTCCCGCCCTTGGCCTCTGATGGCGGATGAGATGTTTGCTTGGGGCAGAAAGCCTAGGACGCCGTAGGTCTGCTGATGTGACTAGTAGACTGGCTAATGTGACTAATAGGCCGGTTGTTGTGACCTTGGTGTGTACAAGTTGAATAGCCAATTGTAGTCATTATATTTGAATTGCACTTCTGTCTGGTGGTCCCACGAGATAATGTCGTGCTTGGTTCCTTCGCCGAAGCGTCAAACCATACTTTGCCGAAGTACAGGATTAGGTCTTGCTGAAGTGTAGCGTTGAGGTTAGCTGAAGTGTACTGAGGTGTGACACTTGAGTGGAAGTTGAAGTTGAAGTTGGTGCCGAGGTGCAAGCCTTGGCATATCCTTTGATAATATAACGAATGTCATGCAGTCCCGCTGAAGTGCAGCCAAGGTTGAACAACAATGCTTGGGCGCTGAACTGCAAGAGTTGTACCGTTGACTAACAGACGACCAATTTATGGTTTATCATGGTGAAAGGTTGAAGTTTTGAAATCCGATGTAATACTCAACTGGTTCTGAACTTTTGGTGCTTTTGACCTCAAATAATACCACTGTTTGTGGAGCACTGAGGTATATGAAACATTGTGAGCTATATCAATGAACCGTCTTGATTGGACACTAGACAGAAGTGATGATTGAACATCTTCAGTGGAGTCAACCCTTTCAGAAATCTGAAATTGGAAGGCAACTGATTCCGAACATGAGTTCTCGAAAAGAAGGTCAGGGATTCACTTCTTGCCAAAGGCAAGAGAGTCCCTTTCCCGCAAATGTATAGTGTGAGAGCTTCTTTGGCCTGTAGGCTTGCCTGCAGTGCTGAGGGGCTTCTTATGCAGTCTACTGTGTATATGACCAAGCTCCTGCTAGCAGGCCGTTGGGTACCTGATTTACATCCCTACACTACCTTTAGGACTGAGTGTGGCAGGGACCCTTACTGGTTGGAGTTAACCTTTTTTAAAAAAAAAAATAAAATTGAAAGGCAAGTGAATGCCACCTCTCTTTTGTCTTTTTGCCTGGGACATGTATCTGTTTTCAGCCATGCGTATATAATGCTTTGGACATATAATACAGCTACCATCGAAGATATAGTCTTTTGTTGTATATTTTGGTTCTATGCAATGCTCTACATTAGCCTTATGTTTTTGGTGTTGTTGATCAGCACTGCAATACCCTATCTTGCTGTGTCAGTGTGTACATATTCCTATTATTGTGCTATATATGAAGTACACATAGAGCTGATGGTCTAACTTGAAGCAAACTCTCTATCCCTTGAGATGGAGTTATTGTTTGTCTGACACTCACCCTTCCCAGACCCTACGATAGCTTTTGTTGTCGTTGCGATATACTGGGAATGATTGATTGTGCCAATGTGTACTTTTCACATAGTAACTTCCACAGCTGAGAGAAATGTAATATATAGGCTTTGGGTTTTATGATTTTGATACAGCTGTTGGCGAGTAAACCTTTTTCTATACTTTTGTATCCTAAACCACGTATAGTTATTTGTATTTCATGCAATGATTAAGAGTTCGCCTAGCCCGTGTAACTACAACTGGTGGGTGTTAAATAAACCGAACAATTTGCGAACTATTCGAGTTTGATTCATATTTGATTCGAGTTCATTCGTTAGTTTTACTTAAACGAGCAAAATTCGAATACCTAATTAGGTTCGTTTTAGTAAACAAGTCAAACTGTTTGCTAACTATTCAGCTCGTTTAAACAGTTATAGTGTTATCGAGCCAGACCCGAACAAAATTTAAAGTTCGTTATAGTAAACGAACCAAGACAAACAATTCATTTAACTAAACAAATCCGAATTCGAAAACCTGGTAATCGACTCGGCTCGTCTCGGATGGTTAACACCCCTGATCTTATTTAGACTATCTTAGGAGCGACACAAAACCCTCATGAGAGCCCCCAATGATGGTTTACCCACTTGAATCATTAGTCAATGAAAGGGATATAAGGAGAAAATTTTGAATAGTCAAACGTAGGCCTTTTCACAGAACATTTCAAGTACTAAAATAAATAAAGAAGCAACACTTAAGGGGAAAAAAGGGTACTTGTTCATCTCTTGTGCACTTACAAGTATCAAAACAAACATACAACATCATATGAAACCATTACCAACATGTTTCATGCGGAACTCTGCAAGTACCACCAGATACAAGAGCCATTCTAAACTCATTGGACATCAGGGGCCTTGAAGTTGTCACGTGCACCTAAAATGCTACACGGATGCCAAGTAGCGCCATGAGCTGTGCAATGAACTCAGGATGTCCAGGCCAAGCTGCTCCAGTTACCAGGTTTCCATCGGTGAAGCAACGGTGTATTGGTTCAGGCTCCATCCAGATCGCCCCATCTAAGACTACGTTAAGTTTCACAGCAGGATATGCAGTACACTTCTTATCCTGCAGAAAAGTGAACATCATTGGATGCTGCTGCAGCAAATAACAGGTAGTCTAGTAACATTTGGAGAATTTTCCATGACTAATTAAGTCTTAACATTAACAATGTACAAATTTAGTTACATCCACGACTTCGCAATAAGATAATCACCAGCAGATGCAACACCCTAGTAAAAGGTTTATGTTAAATTTAGCATCTCATCTAAAACCTTAAGCTATGTGAGAAAAGATCAATTTATACATTTAGATGATGAACACGTCCCTCATGTATGGACTTGCCATTCTTGCAAACAGCAGCAACACTAATAGTGGAGTAGTGGTAGACAGTAGCTGTAGTTTTAATTCTAAGTCAGCTCGCAGCAGGATTGGATCCAAGATCTGTTGCTTTGGTAATATGTTATATTACCACATTATCTAAAAGATTAAGTTGCTAGAAATAAGTGATTTATACATTTATATTTGACAACTACATAAAAGCATAATTGACTGAATCCTCTACAATGACACTGGACTCGGTTTATTAGAAGCAAAAAGTGCAACAGCATAATCAGGATAAGTGTGGCACTATACCACAGACAGCACAGCAAACAAAGCAGTGGTAGCCCTATCAGTATTCAGCACTGCTATGCCTGCTAAATGTGTCAACATCTTCCCCAAGAATTGGGAATCAATGGGTGACAAGGAGGAAAATCCATGTCAAACAAAATAAAAATCAATGGGTGCAGTTGTTGGATTTAATTTAATAAACCCCTGAATAGGACCGTTTAATCGAATCAATGGACAAAGTAACAAAATGCGGAAAAGTATACCTTGCTCCATTGCTGTTGTTAATCTGAACACGTACACTGCAACTGCTCCGGCTGGTGAAGAATCTGGCGTGATCCAAGGATTCACGACCTCCCACCAATTGTTGATATACCCCTTGAACGGAATCAATAATTCACTGCTTTACCCGATGGAGAGGTTAGGCAGTGTGGACTTTATAGAAAATTTGGCACACCCCCTTTTCTTCCTCTGTGTAGGCGTTGCTTTTTTACGCTCTCTCTATCAGAGGAGATGAATGCCTCCTCCTCTATTATAGATGGGGAATGGAGGAATCCTGATAGGCATAATTGTTAATAGATAGAGATTCCTTTATCGAAGATACTTGATGATATATTCAAGTTATCTCTATCTATTTCCAAATATTATCTAATATTTAATAATAAACATTATTAAATATTAGTTAATATCTAATTATTGTGCCAACAATTATCTACAAGTCACACGTGGGTTGTCGCCCCTCGGGGACCAGATGTCGTAACTTTATGGTCGTCGCACTTTGAGCCCATCCATCGCGGTCTCTGACCATATAACTGTCTACATATTCGGGGTTTCCATTTAGACCACACTATACATCCATGAACATACCCGATGATCACTTAACGTGTGGATGTTTTACGTAATAATTAATATTATTACGTGACATATGTGACATGTAATATTATCATACATAACGTCCACCTTATGATTAATTCGTATAAACCTTATCAACGTGCTGCGCATCACACGTGTTTCGAATTAATCCCAACAATCTCCCACTTGGACTATGTATGTATCTTAAAGATTATATGTCACTCCTTTTGAGCTCATATACCGTATGTCCTTTAGTGTGTCTTTTCTTTTCCGGTCCATCAGCAAATGTTAGCAAAAGACTTAAGCCGCACGCCGCCACATTGAATTAGTGACTTGTCCCTCTTAAATCATGATACTAACATTCTACTGAATGACATGGATACTGAAATGGATATGTAGTGTGGAATTAATATGCTAGGTGATCATACATATCTAATTCCAACTTGGCCCTCTTTAGCGAGATCAATAGAATTCAGAATGTATGCCGTAACTGCTTAATGTACATTACTTCTGCAAAAAAACTTTAATATAACCGGAATGTACATTATACTGTATGTCTGAAATAAACAACTTTATTGAGCACAAGAAAAACCTCACAGACTCCCACTAGGATAAAACATCCTCAACTGGACTAAGACCCATACGGCTAACATGCTTGTGAAACACAACCGGTTCCACGGCCTTAGTCAAATGGTCGGCCACCATAGAGTCTGTACTGATGTGCTCAATACTGATCAGACCACTCAGAATTCTTTCTTTAACAGCCAGATACTTCATCTCTATGTATTTCACTTTAGATGAACTCCGGTTGTTATTCGAATATAGCACCGCAGCTTTACTGTCACAGTAAATCCTCACTGGAGACGAGATAGTCTCCAATACCTGCAGCCCTGTGACAAAATTGCGAAGCCATATCGCCTGATTGGATGCATAAAAGTAAGCTACGAATTTCGCCTCCATAGTGGAGAACGCCAATAAGGTCTGTTTCGTGCTTTTCCATGAGATTGCACCTCCGACTAGGGTAAACACATAACCTGAGGTCGATTCATGCTATCATAGCATCCAGCAAAATCGGAATCTGTATATCTAGTGATCTCTATCTTATCAGATCTCCGATACATCAGTACGTGTTATTTCGTTTCTTGTAAATATTTCAGCACCCTCTTTGCTGCGGTCCAGTGATCCTTACTCGGATCAGAGAGGTATCTGCCTAACATTCCCGTAATGAATGCCAAGTCTGGTCGTGTACATACTTAGGCATACATTATACTCCCTACTACCGAAGCATAGGGGGTATTCCTCATTTCCGAACGTTCAAACTCTGTTTTGGGACATTGTTTTAGACTGAATTTATCTCCTCTTGCCACAGGGGTATTAAGTGGTTTACACTTATCCATGCTATACCGCTTCAACACCTTTTCGATGTATGCCTGTTGTGAGGGACCTAAGATACCTTGGGTACGATTCCTCCGTATCTCAAGTCCCAACACATATGAGGCTTCACCAAGGTCTTTCATCTCGAAATGCTTTCTCAGAAAGGCTTTGGTGTCGCTCAACATGTTTACATCGTTTGTTGCAAGCAGTATATCATCTACGTACAAGATCATAAATATGAACTTGCTCCCACTAAACTTGTGATACACACATTCGTCAATTTGGTTTGCCTCAAAACCGAAGAAGACAACCACTTTGGCGAATTTAAAGTACCACTGTCAAGACGCTTACTTGAGCCCATAGATGGATTTCTTTAGTCGACAAACCATGCCTTTTGGATCTCCCACCTCGAATCGAGGCGGTTGAACCATGTAAATGGTCTCGTCGAGTTCTCCGTTTAAAAACGCAGTCTTAACATACATCTGATGTAGCTCAAGATCTAAGTGTGCCACTAAAGCCATGATTATCCGGAAGGAATCCTTCGTAGATACTGGAGAGAAGGTTTCTGTATAGTCTATGCCCTCCTTTTGGGTAAACCTTTTAGCAACAAGTCGAGCTTTATATCGTTCTACGTTGCCTTTTGAATCCCGTTTGGTTTTAAATATCCATTTGCAACCAACGGGTTTCGAACCTTTAGGCAACGAGACGACATCCCATACCTTGTTGTCGTGCATAGACTTTATTTCTTCTTCCATGGCCTTTATCCACTTTTCTGAATTTCGACATTGCAATGCTTGCTGGACGTTTTCGGGATCATCGTCCAACATACCAATATCGAATTCGTGTTCTTGGAGATACACCACATAGTCACTAGGTATGGGGTTTCTCCGTTCACGAGTGGATCTCCTTAGGGGCACTTGTTCTTGAGATACTGTAGGTTCCTGAACTGCATCAGCTGGCAATTCATCGGGTTCTTCAGTAACTTCCTCTGGAACATGAATTTGTTCCTGTGGAGCGTCACTACTGGGATGAGGTACCTCAGGTGCGGGTATCGCTGATGCTATCTCCCCAAAAGATGGTTCGATTCGCATTTATGTCGCATCTGAGTGTGCCTCATCTAACTCGATGATCTGCTGATGCAAATCATTCCCCCCCGGAACCAAAGTATCCTCAAAGAACTTTACCGAATTTGTCTCGAAAAACACTTTACTTGTGGGATCGTAGAATTTATACCCTCGTGACCTTTCCGAGTAACCAACGAAATAGCAACTAACTGTTTTGGTATCCAGCTTTCTTTCATTTGGTCTGTAAGGCTTCGCCTTTGCTGGACAGCCCCAAACCCTTATGTGGTTAAGGCTAGGCTAACGCTTAGTCCATAACTCATAAGGGGTCCTTATCGTTGCCTTAGTTGGTACTCGATTGAGGATGTAAGCTGCGGCTTTAAGCGCTTCTCCCCAGAGGAATAATGGTAGCGTAGTTTGACTCATCATACTACGCACCATGTCCATAAGTGTACGGTTTCGTCTTTCAGCTACACCATTCATGCTTGGTGACCCAGGCATGGTGTACTGAGGGACGATTCCGTTTTCCTCTAGGTATTTAGCAAATGGTCCTGGACACTGTTCTCCTGATCCATCATATCGACCGTAGTATTCACCCCCACGGTCCGATCTGACGGCTTTAATCCTTTTGTTGAGTTGTAACTCAACTTCAGCTTTAAAGGATTTGAACATGTCTATTGCTTGCGCTTTTTCTTTAATCAAGAATACGTAGCCATATCGCGAATAGTCGTCAATAAAGGTGATAAAATAAGAGTGGCCATTTCGAGTAACCGGATGAAATGGGCCACTAATATCGGTATGAATCAACTCTAATGGACTATTTGCACGATTTGCTTCATATCTTCGGACTTTAGTTTGTTTTCCTTTAGCACAAAATACACACGACTCTAAGTCGGTTAAGTCTAAAGGATTGAGAATTTCTGTTTTGACAAGACGTTCTATTCTGTTTTTGGACACGTGTCCTAAACGTCGATGCCAAAGTGATCCTGAATTCTCATGAGTTAATTTTGCTTTAACGTTTCGCGTTACAACATGCAAGGTTTCCTGATGTGAAGCAACATTTATTGAATAAAGTTTATCAATTTCGGACATTATACCGTGACCAATCAATCTAGAAGCATGATATAGTTGGAAATTTCCATTTCCAAAATAACCGTAATATCCACTTTTATCCAATCGATAAAACGAAATAAGATTTCGTTTAAATGATGGTACTACAAAAGTGTCATGCAAATCTAGATAGAAACCGGATGTCAACAGCAATCTAAAATGCCCGATGGCTTCAACCTTTATGCCGCTGACATTTCCCCAATAGACGTATCTTTCATCATCTCTCGGTTTTCTATGGCTTAGGCAACCTTGCATAGTCACAGATAGGTGAGTCGTGGCTCCCGTATCGACCCACCAAGTGGCTATATCTGAAACAAAATTAACTTCAGAACAAACTAAGAATGTACCCTTTTTCTTGAGAAAATATATATAATTGGTACAATTCTTCCTTAAATGTCCTTCCTTATTGCAAAAGAAACAAGTCATGCTTTTGCGTGTGCCAGCAGTAGGCACCCCCTTTTCCTTTTGACTTGCCTTTTGCACAGTAACCATCTCCGCAGCTTTGCGTTTCTTACCACCGAACTTGGTGGCGACAGTATTCATAACTTTATGCACCCTTATGCTGTCGATTCCACGGTACTGTTTCGAGCAAAGTTTCTTTAAGAGATTGCCTGCCTCGGCTTTCTCATTCTTTACATATCTTTGCTCGAGATCGGCTAAAAATTCTTTAGCCGTCGTGGACTCAGAAACGTGTCCCCTGAAGCATTTGAGGATAGTCTTTTGCATGACCATAAGACACATACGATTTGATCGTAGCCAGCGTGCCATGTGAGATTTTTCCTCACTGGTACTTTCGTCTGTTAGCACAGCTGGACGATCTATCTGTAACGCATTGTCTAGATCAGCAATCCCCATAAAGATCTCAAATTGATCTTTCCATTGCTTATAGTTTGAACCGTTCATTGTAGGAATATCCTTAATGTTAGGCATTATTGCTGAAAAGCAAACAAGAAACGGACTTAAATACACAACACGTGTAATCTTTAATAAAACCAAATATCAAAATAGAACTCCGATTCCATCTACCAATTGTCTTCCAATATTGGGGCTCTTTGGAGTCATCCCAATACCTTTCAACAATTAGGTGTAATGGTCAATATGACGGCTCTCCAAGCACAGGTTAACCACCTTCCTTTGGGCCGATGAGTTAACCTATGCTTTTAAAGCTTCGCCGCCGGCCCTATTTGGGTCCACTACCATGCTCATATGTGTCTTTGACAATCACACCTTCCTTTGGGCCGGTCAATGATTGCCTCCAACACATACATGCCCTTCACGATCATAACAAATATAGTGGCGATGATATGATTGCCGCACTTTAAGGGGATCATATTAAAGCCCTACATTTGCTAAGTCGCGTAACTTTATGGTTCTAAATGATCCGCAGTTTCCTGACTGACCCTTTTGCACGACCGTGCATACTTAATACCTACATCCGTTTTGTTTTACTTAAACCAATTCGAACCAGCTTGATTCCCTTTACGGCTCAAATAAGAACCACCTTGAACCAAGCTCAGTTCTCCTTACGGTATAAGAAAACAATATCTTTATCAATCAATTTAACAAGTGATATAACCTTATGATGGGTCACATTGAGTGTGAAGTGAACCGATTCAGTAATACCCACTTGCCACAAGGGTGTATTACCATTCCACATAATTTCCAGGCCACCGGTGGAGTCACAATGGTCTCGCTTAAGTACCGGCTTTCTTAGACAAAACTATGTGTACGGTGTTTTTATCACAACTCAATGAGTCATCTATCACGAGTATAAACTGCATTGATTGATAAGTGTTGGTTAATTCAGCCAACTTAGCCCATCGAATTAACTTGGTTGAAACTCGGTCAAACCGGGTCAAACAAGATTCGAATCCTTATTGGGTTAAGTTCCTTAACTTTATTTGTTTATTTATTAACATGCATAAACATAAGGCATAAATAAATAAATAAACAAATAATTGCATGTATGTAAAGAAATACTGCAATAATAACCGGAAATTAACTTAACACTTGATTATTATTATTTCGGATTTCTTTAAAATAATAATAATAATAACAAGGATTTGTTATTATTATTACTATTTTCCTTAATAAACTTTAAATAATAACAATAATAAAAGAATTTATTATCATTATTATTTACTTTATTTTCCTTTAAAAGAACTTTAAAATAATAATAATAATAATTACTTATTATTATTACTATTTTCCTTTAATAATAATAACAATAATAATTAAATTATCATTATTATTATTATTATTTTCTTTAAAAGGAAACTTTAAAATAATAATAATAATAAAAATTTATTATTATTACTATTTTTCTTGAAATAAACTTTAAATAATAATAATAAAAATTATTATTATTTACTTTATCCAAAACAATAATAATATACACTTAAACAACAAAACTGAAATTAAAAATAAATAAAGGGGCTGGGGCCGGGTCGGGTCGGTTCAGTACCCGCCCGCCAAATTAAATTCCGGATTCTTCCTTTTTATTTTCTTTAAAACCGAATTTGGGCCGAAGCCCAATTTGTAATCCAAGTCAGGGTAGAATCTGAAAGCCCAGCACTCCTGGAAACCGAATTACCTCTTTTTTTTTTATTTGGATAGCCTTTGGGCCGAAGCCCTTTTCTACTACAGGACCGGACTGGCAGAAGCTGAATTGCCAGCCCAATCCCCAAACACAGCCGCCAGACCTGTCAGGAGCAAAAAATGCTCCAGAATTGTCGCTGGCAGGAGTCGACCCCATGACATCCTTCTTTCTGTCTCAGGAGCTGGCCACTAGACCAGCAGCCTTGAGTGCTGTATTGAAGGAGGTTTTAGTTTTATATTAAAGGTGAATACAGTTTCCAGGAAAAAAAAACCCGAAATTGTCGGAAGGAGGAGTTGAGCACGGGACCTCCTTAACATTGCTAGAGGCGGTGACCACCAGGCCGTCAGGCCTTCATGTTGAAAATGGGTTTCCGTTTTTAATATATTAAACCCATCAGAATTCCAGCAAAACAAAAAACTGCATCCGAAATTTTAGCTGGAAGGGATTGAACCTGTGACGTTTCGCACAAGGGCGGAGGCGTTGGCCACTGTGCCATCGCCGGTATCGGTGTAAAACAGAGAGAAGTTTCTATTTAACCGAAAATCGCTGAAGCTTTTCAACCCGATTGTTTTGAAAAACGTTTTTTTTTAC
>AP025040.1:43323972-43451209 GCA_036186865.1 Eustoma russellianum
CCCGATTGTTTTGAAAAACGTTTTTTTTTACCCAGAGAAATTTCGGTTTTTTTTTCCCAGCATGAACAGATTAACAAATTACAAAAAACTGATTCGATTAGGCCTGCTCTGATACCACTTGTTGGATTTAATTTAATAAACCCCTGAATAGGACCGTTTAATCGAATCAATGGACAAAGTAACAAAATGCGGAAAAGTATACCTTGCTCCATTGCTGTTGTTAATCTGAACACGTACACTGCAACTGCTCCGGCTGGTGAAGAATCTGGCGTGATCCAAGGATTCACGACCTCCCACCAATTGTTGATATACCCCTTGAACGGAATCAACAATTCACTGCTTTACCCGATGGAGAGGTTAGGCAGTGTGGACTTTATAGAAAATTTGGCACACCCCCTTTTCTTCCTCTGTGTAGGCGTTGCTTTTTACGCTCTCTCTATCAGAGGAGATGAATGCCTCCTCCTCTATTATAGATGGGGAATGGAGGAATCCTGATAGGCATAATTGTTAATAGATAGAGATTCCTTTATCGAAGATACTTGATGATATATTCAAGTTATCTCTATCTATTTCCAAATATTATCTAATATTTAATAATAAACATTATTAAATATTAGTTAATATCTAATTATTGTGCCAACAATTATCTACAAGTCACACGTGGGTTGTCGCCCCTCGGGGACCAGATGTCGTAACTTTATGGTCGTCGCACTTTGAGCCCATCCATCGCGGTCTCTGACCATATAACTGTCTACATATTCGGGGTTTCCATTTAGACCACACTATACATCCATGAACATACCCGATGATCACTTAACGTGTGGATGTTTTACGTAATAATTAATATTATTACGTGACATATGTGACATGTAATATTATCATACATAACGTCCACCTTATGATTAATTCGTATAAACCTTATCAACGTGCTGCGCATCACACGTGTTTCGAATTAATCCCAACAATCTCCCACTTGGACTATGTATGTATCTTAAAGATTATATGTCACTCCTTTTGAGCTCATATACCGTATGTCCTTTAGTGTGTCTTTTCTTTTCCGGTCCATCAGCAAATGTTAGCAAAAGACTTAAGCCGCACGCCGCCACATTGAATTAGTGACTTGTCCCTCTTAAATCATGATACTAACATTCTACTGAATGACATGGATACTGAAATGGATATGTAGTGTGGAATTAATATGCTAGGTGATCATACATATCTAATTCCAACTTGGCCCTCTTTAGCGAGATCAATAGAATTCAGAATGTATGCCGTAACTGCTTAATGTACATTACTTCTGCAGAAAAACTTTAATATAACCGGAATGTACATTATACTGTATGTCTGAAATAAACAACTTTATTGAGCACAAGAAAAACCTCACAGACTCCCACTAGGATAAAACATCCTCAACTGGACTAAGACCCATACGGCTAACATGCTTGTGAAACACAACCGGTTCCACGGCCTTAGTCAAATGGTCGGCCACCATAGAGTCTGTACTGATGTGCTCAATACTGATCAGACCACTCAGAATTCTTTCTTTAACAGCCAGATACTTCATCTCTATGTATTTCACTTTAGATGAACTCCGGTTGTTATTCGAATATAGCACCGCAGCTTTACTGTCACAGTAAATCCTCACTGGAGACGAGATAGTCTCCAATACCTGCAGCCCTGTGACAAAATTGCGAAGCCATATCGCCTGATTGGATGCATAAAAGTAAGCTACGAATTTCGCCTCCATAGTGGAGAACGCCAATAAGGTCTGTTTCGTGCTTTTCCATGAGATTGCACCTCCGACTAGGGTAAACACATAACCTGAGGTCGATTCATGCTATCATAGCATCCAGCAAAATCGGAATCTGTATATCTAGTGATCTCTATCTTATCAGATCTCCGATACATCAGTACGTGTTATTTCGTTTCTTGTAAATATTTCAGCACCCTCTTTGCTGCGGTCCAGTGATCCTTACTCGGATCAGAGAGGTATCTGCCTAACATTCCCGTAATGAATGCCAAGTCTGGTCGTGTACATACTTAGGCATACATTATACTCCCTACTACCGAAGCATAGGGGGTATTCCTCATTTCCGAACGTTCAAACTCTGTTTTGGGACATTGTTTTAGACTGAATTTATCTCCTCTTGCCACAGGGGTATTAAGTGGTTTACACTTATCCATGCTATACCGCTTCAACACCTTTTCGATGTATGCCTGTTGTGAGGGACCTAAGATACCTTGGGTACGATTCCTCCGTATCTCAAGTCCCAACACATATGAGGCTTCACCAAGGTCTTTCATCTCGAAATGCTTTCTCAGAAAGGCTTTGGTGTCGCTCAACATGTTTACATCGTTTGTTGCAAGCAGTATATCATCTACGTACAAGATCATAAATATGAACTTGCTCCCACTAAACTTGTGATACACACATTCGTCAATTTGGTTTGCCTTAAAACCGAAGAAGACAACCACTTTGGCGAATTTAAAGTACCACTGTCAAGACGCTTACTTGAGCCCATAGATGGATTTCTTTAGTCGACAAACCATGCCTTTTGGATCTCCCACCTCGAATCGAGGCGGTTGAACCATGTAAATGGTCTCGTCGAGTTCTCCGTTTAAAAACGCAGTCTTAACATACATCTGATGTAGCTCAAGATCTAAGTGTGCCACTAAAGCCATGATTATCCGGAAGGAATCCTTCGTAGATACTGGAGAGAAGGTTTCTGTATAGTCTATGCCCTCCTTTTGGGTAAACCCTTTAGCAACAAGTCGAGCTTTATATCGTTCTACGTTGCCTTTTGAATCCCGTTTGGTTTTAAATATCCATTTGCAACCAACGGGTTTCGAACCTTTAGGCAACGAGACGACATCCCATACCTTGTTGTCGTGCATAGACTTTATTTCTTCTTCCATGGCCTTTATCCACTTTTCTGAATTTCGACATTGCAATGCTTGCTGGACGTTTTCGGGATCATCGTCCAACATACCAATATCGAATTCGTGTTCTTGGAGATACACCACATAGTCACTAGGTATGGGGTTTCTCCGTTCACGAGTGGATCTCCTTAGGGGCACTTGTTCTTGAGATACTGTAGGTTCCTGAACTGCATCAGCTGGCAATTCATCGGGTTCTTCAGTAACTTCCTCTGGAACATGAATTTGTTCCTGTGGAGCGTCACTACTGGGATGAGGTACCTCAGGTGCGGGTATCGCTGATGCTATCTCCCCAAAAGATGGTTCGATTCGCATTTATGTCGCATCTGAGTGTGCCTCATCTAACTCGATGATCTGCTGATGCAAATCATTCCCCCCCGGAACCAAAGTATCCTCAAAGAACTTTACCGAATTTGTCTCGAAAAACACTTTACTTGTGGGATCGTAGAATTTATACCCTCGTGACCTTTCCGAGTAACCAACGAAATAGCAACTAACTGTTTTGGTATCCAGCTTTCTTTCATTTGGTCTGTAAGGCTTCGCCTTTGCTGGACAGCCCCAAACCCTTATGTGGTTAAGGCTAGGCTAACGCTTAGTCCATAACTCATAAGGGGTCCTTATCGTTGCCTTAGTTGGTACTCGATTGAGGATGTAAGCTGCGGCTTTAAGCGCTTCTCCCCAGAGGAATAATGGTAGCGTAGTTTGACTCATCATACTACGCACCATGTCCATAAGTGTACGGTTTCGTCTTTCAGCTACACCATTCATGCTTGGTGACCCAGGCATGGTGTACTGAGGGACGATTCCGTTTTCCTCTAGGTATTTAGCAAATGGTCCTGGACACTGTTCTCCTGATCCATCATATCGACCGTAGTATTCACCCCCACGGTCCGATCTGACGGCTTTAATCCTTTTGTTGAGTTGTAACTCAACTTCAGCTTTAAAGGATTTGAACATGTCTATTGCTTGCGCTTTTTCTTTAATCAAGAATACGTAGCCATATCGCGAATAGTCGTCAATAAAGGTGATAAAATAAGAGTGGCCATTTCGAGTAACCGGATGAAATGGGCCACTAATATCGGTATGAATCAACTCTAATGGACTATTTGCACGATTTGCTTCATATCTTCGGACTTTAGTTTGTTTTCCTTTAGCACAAAATACACACGACTCTAAGTCGGTTAAGTCTAAAGGATTGAGAATTTCTGTTTTGACAAGACGTTCTATTCTGTTTTTGGACACGTGTCCTAAACGTCGATGCCAAAGTGATCCTGAATTCTCATGAGTTAATTTTGCTTTAACGTTTCGCGTTACAACATGCAAGGTTTCCTGATGTGAAGCAACATTTATTGAATAAAGTTTATCAATTTCGGACATTATACCGTGACCAATCAATCTAGAAGCATGATATAGTTGGAAATTTCCATTTCCAAAATAACCGTAATATCCACTTTTATCCAATCGATAAAACGAAATAAGATTTCGTTTAAATGATGGTACTACAAAAGTGTCATGCAAATCTAGATAGAAACCGGATGTCAACAGCAATCTAAAATGCCCGATGGCTTCAACCTTTATGCCGCTGACATTTCCCCAATAGACGTATCTTTCATCATCTCTCGGTTTTCTATGGCTTAGGCAACCTTGCATAGTCACAGATAGGTGAGTCGTGGCTCCCGTATCGACCCACCAAGTGGCTATATCTGAAACAAAATTAACTTCAGAACAAACTAAGAATGTACCCTTTTTCTTGAGAAAATATATATAATTGGTACAATTCTTCCTTAAATGTCCTTCCTTATTGCAAAAGAAACAAGTCATGCTTTTGCGTGTGCCAGCAGTAGGCACCCCCTTTTCCTTTTGACTTGCCTTTTGCACAGTAACCATCTCCGCAGCTTTGCGTTTCTTACCACCGAACTTGGTGGCGACAGTATTCATAACTTTATGCACCCTTATGCTGTCGATTCCACGGTACTGTTTCGAGCAAAGTTTCTTTAAGAGATTGCCTGCCTCGGCTTTCTCATTCTTTACATATCTTTGCTCGAGATCGGCTAAAAATTCTTTAGCCGTCGTGGACTCAGAAACGTGTCCCCTGAAGCATTTGAGGATAGTCTTTTGCATGACCATAAGACACATACGATTTGATCGTAGCCAGCGTGCCATGTGAGATTTTTCCTCACTGGTACTTTCGTCTGTTAGCACAGCTGGACGATCTATCTGTAACGCATTGTCTAGATCAGCAATCCCCATAAAGATCTCAAATTGATCTTTCCATTGCTTATAGTTTGAACCGTTCATTGTAGGAATATCCTTAATGTTAGGCATTATTGCTGAAAAGCAAACAAGAAACGGACTTAAATACACAACACGTGTAATCTTTAATAAAACCAAATATCAAAATAGAACTCCGATTCCATCTACCAATTGTCTTCCAATATTGGGGCTCTTTGGAGTCATCCCAATACCTTTCAACAATTAGGTGTAATGGTCAATATGACGGCTCTCCAAGCACAGGTTAACCACCTTCCTTTGGGCCGATGAGTTAACCTATGCTTTTAAAGCTTCGCCGCCGGCCCTATTTGGGTCCACTACCATGCTCATATGTGTCTTTGACAATCACACCTTCCTTTGGGCCGGTCAATGATTGCCTCCAACACATACATGCCCTTCACGATCATAACAAATATAGTGGCGATGATATGATTGCCGCACTTTAAGGGGATCATATTAAAGCCCTACATTTGCTAAGTCGCGTAACTTTATGGTTCTAAATGATCCGCAGTTTCCTGACTGACCCTTTTGCACGACCGTGCATACTTAATACCTACATCCGTTTTGTTTTACTTAAACCAATTCGAACCAGCTTGATTCCCTTTACGGCTCAAATAAGAACCACCTTGAACCAAGCTCAGTTCTCCTTACGGTATAAGAAAACAATATCTTTATCAATCAATTTAACAAGTGATATAACCTTATGATGGGTCACATTGAGTGTGAAGTGAACCGATTCAGTAATACCCACTTGCCACAAGGGTGTATTACCATTCCACATAATTTCCAGGCCACCGGTGGAGTCACAATGGTCTCGCTTAAGTACCGGCTTTCTTAGACAAAACTATGTGTACGGTGTTTTTATCACAACTCAATGAGTCATCTATCACGAGTATAAACTGCATTGATTGATAAGTGTTGGTTAATTCAGCCAACTTAGCCCATCGAATTAACTTGGTTGAAACTCGGTCAAACCGGGTCAAACAAGATTCGAATCCTTATTGGGTTAAGTTCCTTAACTTTATTTGTTTATTTATTAACATGCATAAACATAAGGCATAAATAAATAAATAAACAAATAATTGCATGTATGTAAAGAAATACTGCAATAATAACCGGAAATTAACTTAACACTTGATTATTATTATTTCGGATTTCTTTAAAATAATAATAATAATAACAAGGATTTGTTATTATTATTACTATTTTCCTTAATAAACTTTAAATAATAACAATAATAAAAGAATTTATTATCATTATTATTTACTTTATTTTCCTTTAAAAGAACTTTAAAATAATAATAATAATAATTACTTATTATTATTACTATTTTCCTTTAATAATAATAACAATAATAATTAAATTATCATTATTATTATTATTATTTTCTTTAAAAGGAAACTTTAAAATAATAATAATAATAAAAATTTATTATTATTACTATTTTTCTTGAAATAAACTTTAAATAATAATAATAAAAATTATTATTATTTACTTTATCCAAAACAATAATAATATACACTTAAACAACAAAACTGAAATTAAAAATAAATAAAGGGGCTGGGGCCGGGTCGGGTCGGTTCAGTACCCGCCCGCCAAATTAAATTCCGGATTCTTCCTTTTTATTTTCTTTAAAACCGAATTTGGGCCGAAGCCCAATTTGTAATCCAAGTCAGGGTAGAATCTGAAAGCCCAGCACTCCTGGAAACCGAATTACCTCTTTTTTTTTTATTTGGATAGCCTTTGGGCCGAAGCCCTTTTCTACTACAGGACCGGACTGGCAGAAGCTGAATTGCCAGCCCAATCCCCAAACACAGCCGCCAGACCTGTCAGGAGCAAAAAATGCTCCAGAATTGTCGCTGGCAGGAGTCGACCCCATGACATCCTTCTTTCTGTCTCAGGAGCTGGCCACTAGACCAGCAGCCTTGAGTGCTGTATTGAAGGAGGTTTTAGTTTTATATTAAAGGTGAATACAGTTTCCAGGAAAAAAAAACCCGAAATTGTCGGAAGGAGGAGTTGAGCACGGGACCTCCTTAACATTGCTAGAGGCGGTGACCACCAGGCCGTCAGGCCTTCATGTTGAAAATGGGTTTCCGTTTTTAATATATTAAACCCATCAGAATTCCAGCAAAACAAAAAACTGCATCCGAAATTTTAGCTGGAAGGGATTGAACCTGTGACGTTTCGCACAAGGGCGGAGGCGTTGGCCACTGTGCCATCGCCGGTATCGGTGTAAAACAGAGAGAAGTTTCTATTTAACCGAAAATCGCTGAAGCTTTTCAACCCGATTGTTTTGAAAAACGTTTTTTTTTTACCCAGAGAAATTTCGGTTTTTTTTTCCCAGCATGAACAGATTAACAAATTACAAAAAACTGATTCGATTAGGCCTGCTCTGATACCACTTGTTGGATTTAATTTAATAAACCCCTGAATAGGACCGTTTA
This sequence comes from Eustoma russellianum, assembly GCA_036186865.1. NCBI lineage: Eukaryota > Viridiplantae > Streptophyta > Magnoliopsida > Gentianales > Gentianaceae > Eustoma > Eustoma russellianum. The sequence continues at coordinate 43,331,625 of AP025040.1, forward strand.
ATCGAATCAATGGACAAAGTAACAAAATGCGGAAAAGTATACCTTGCTCCATTGCTGTTGTTAATCTGAACACGTACACTGCAACTGCTCCGGCTGGTGAAGAATCTGGCGTGATCCAAGGATTCACGACCTCCCACCAATTGTTGATATACCCCTTGAACGGAATCAACAATTCACTGCTTTACCCGATGGAGAGGTTAGGCAGTGTGGACTTTATAGAAAATTTGGCACACCCCCTTTTCTTCCTCTGTGTAGGCGTTGCTTTTTTACGCTCTCTCTATCAGAGGAGATGAATGCCTCCTCCTCTATTATAGATGGGGAATGGAGGAATCCTGATAGGCATAATTGTTAATAGATAGAGATTCCTTTATCGAAGATACTTGATGATATATTCAAGTTATCTCTATCTATTTCCAAATATTATCTAATATTTAATAATAAACATTATTAAATATTAGTTAATATCTAATTATTGTGCCAACAATTATCTACAAGTCACACGTGGGTTGTCGCCCCTCGGGGACCAGATGTCGTAACTTTATGGTCGTCGCACTTTGAGCCCATCCATCGCGGTCTCTGACCATATGACTGTCTACATATTCGGGGTTTCCATTTAGACCACACTATACATCCATGAACATACCCGATGATCACTTAACGTGTGGATGTTTTACGTAATAATTAATATTATTACGTAACATATGTGACATGTAATATTATCATACATAACGTCCACCTTATGATTAATTCGTATAAACCTTATCAACGTGCTGCGCATCACACGTGTTTCGAATTAATCCCAACAGCAGTCACTTCTACTTTTCACTAGAAAACATCGAATGATGCAATACGTTCTCTCTTCACTGCCCACGTTTCTCTACTACAGCTGCTACATAGCCGTTCAGGATGGACATTGCTCAGTGGGTTGGCTTCTACTTTGTCCAACCTGCTTACAAAGTTTCCGGATGGATCTAGCCCGTTTCAGATACATTGTTTGGATCATTTTGATCCTCATCTTGAACCTAGGCGTTTGGAGTCTCCTGAGGCTCCTAGAAATGTTAATATGCTTAGGCTTATTTTAGTCTATTACATAGTTGTAGTACCTTCTAGCAGAGGAATTTCTTCCTCTTTGACTACTTTTGAACCCCTGGTTTGCTCATCTAGGGTGTTTTATGTTTTATCATAGGATTTGTTCTGATTTAGGGACTTTTATCAGCACTGAACTACAGTTAGAAGACGATAGGAAACTTGTTGTGCCGTTATATTTTGAGCAAATTATGCTTGTGATTGCCACCCAGGCAACATCTTTTGTAATTTTGCCTAATTACGCTAATCTATGAAATTTTAACTTACAAAAGAATACAATACGCTGTCGAGTCAACACTTCCAAGTGCTTTTTCTAAATAAGATTAAGGATCTTACTTTGTAAGAGGGGAGATGCATTCATCGACAATTCCAAAGACAAATTACTAAACTCAAAGAATGTGTAAACAAACGTTATATGCAAGCCTTATTCGGCCCAGAACGCGACACGTGGCAGCAGTAGGGGGTGGTGAGGCTGGATGAGGGTTACCCTCATCCAGCCTCACCGCCCCTTTTTGCCACGTGTCGCGCGGTCACGCTTGCGGTGAGAGGGGAGCGGTGAGGGGATCCTATCCCGCCTTATTCTCCCCACAACAAGAGGTCCAACTGCCAAATCTCTGGTAAATGGAATTGGGAATTGCGAAGAGATGAAAGTACATGAAAATGACAGAACAAGAGAGAGGAAGGGGGAAAAAAGAGAAAAAGAGGGGGGGGGGGGGGAACGGGGCATGATAGAGTTTGCTAGAACTTAGAAAAAAGTGAGTGACACTTCATTCTCCATCTTGGTCCTTTTGTTATGTTCCCGCATAAGCAAGCATCAAACAAACCCTTGTTCACCCAATAACTTTACTAATGTCCAAAAAGACAAGAATTTACGCACATGCAATAACAGAAGTCTACAAATACAGTGATTACTACACACAATATTCAGAAAAGCTACCAGAAAACAACCAAAAGGGTCCATAAGCACTGAACTAAAGAATTAAATGCCAAGGGAATAAGGATTTCAGTTCAGCTAACCAACAGCTTACTTCCAAATCCTAAAGACTTGATTTTTAACCGTCTACCAGAAAACAACCAAAAGGGCTCCACAAGCACCGAAACTTTGATTCACAATTTGACTAATCGATTTTGCAGCAAATAGAAAGGAGGGTGGGGTTGAGAATAAAAGGGCAGAGATAGACCTGGTAAGCAGAAGCTTGATGAACAGAAGTGCGACAGAAATCGCCAGCTTTCTTCCCAGGGCAAACTGCATCAACAGCTACCCCATATGCTTGTAATGCTTGAAATGGAACCATAGCCTGTGACCCACTGAGCAAGATTGAAGCATACTTCAATTAACAAAATAAGAACTTTTTCTTTTTAAAGAAAGAAATTTATGTAAGAATTCAACCTCGGAGTCTTCAACATAGTCTCCACATAATAACAAGACCCTTTTCTGAACCATCGTCTGAATTGTTGATGATGTATGTTAAATTGTTAATGAGCCTACAGAAATGCTTTTGAGTTCTGACCCATCCTTTTATCACCCTTTGTGCGTATTTATATTGACACCAGATTATTCATTATCCCATTACCTAAGACATTCCCGACTATGGCGGAGTGTGGGGGATCGGATGTACGTAACCATATACATGTGTTAGAAACACACAGAGGTTGTTTCCCGATGACCTATAATGAAAATTGTGTGTCGATCAACTGATACTTCACAATATAAGAAGCGCAGCCAATTTAGTGAGTCATTTTGCTTTATTCCATCATATTCTAAAGTCAAGGAAGAATGTGTGCTTTAACTCCATTCGAAATGGAATAAATATTGACAATTCTCTCACCCTCTTTCCACCGCATTACACGTGGCAGTAGCAGATAGTGAAACTAGATACGGGTAACACCTCACCACCCCTGGTGCCATGTGTCGTGCAGTGCAGAGTGAGGTAAGTGAATTTGGGATGAAAATATCCAAATTATTTGAAGAAATTTTGTCTTTTCATTCATTTTCCTCTGTTTTTAATTATATTTTTTGCTACTTAGGAGGAAACCAGAATCTAAAAAAAATCTTGGACGGAAAAAATCTTACTTTCATCATAAAGATCTCAACTGTTACCATCTAAATGAGTTTTGTGAAAGATATAAATCATATCATTCAGCGAATTAGATAAAAAACACAAGATTTGGTGTCACAAATTGTTTGAAGCCAAATTCGTTTCGGTATAAGAAGCTGACGACAAGGTCCAAACAATCATAATGCACCTACCAAGATTCAAACCGACAAACATTAAATGCAAAATATTAAATAAATATCATTTGAGTTACGCACTCAAATACTAGCTGAGTTGTCTCGAAGAGCCTAAAAAATTTATGCACAACCTACAACATATGGATATTCTTTTTATAGAAAATGAGTCTAACAACTATTACTAAAATGGTCACGTTCGTCTATGTTAAAGTTGTATTTCCTAGATCTTTAATAAAAAGCATATTTAAGGGAAGACTAAAAGAATGAATTATTTGAATGGAAAGGCAGCTAGAAGCCTAAAACGCATTGCATCCACCTGAGAATCGGTGTACCATGAATGGAGAAAATTTCTAATTATTAGTATTGCTTCAGGACTAGTTGTAGACGTAAGCACATTTGTCACTCTTAGAGATTAAAAGGTCAAATTTCTGAGTTCAGATGTTTTTACTGTTTAATCCCATAGAGTTTTACCGCCTTTTACTATAATAGACGTATCAAGTTGCACAAATTTTACAATGGTCAATGACCAAGTATGATTAGTTGGTCATTAACCAATGAAACGTGTAGAAAACTTATGGGTCTCTTGTTTTGACTAATCACCCCCTTGTTTGCATGTAGATAAAACTTATTTGGCATTATTTTATTGGACCATTAGTTGATCAATGAACACAATAAAATTTTTGATCAAGTTATAGTACGGTAGAGAAATAGGGAATTTCCAAAAGAGTAGTTTTTTATTTTATCGAGACTTCTAAAAAACGATTCTCACACTTCAATTTTACATTTCTTTTCTAAAAAAGCAGCGGGGATTTGATTTTTTCTGTAGTAGGATAAATATTACAAAACGAAGTTAATCATTGATTAATAATAGATTTAAAAGAGATTTTTTGTGGATCAATGTCCTAACGGTTAATAGAGACCAAATGTGAATTTTTTTTTTTGAAAAAATTAAAAATGGATCATATTCATTCAGTTGGCCTTAAAATAGCCCAAGTATACAATTTTACGTCACCAAGTCCTAAAGCAAAAACCAAATCCAACAGAGTGAATTAATCGAAGGGCCAGTCCAGCATCTGGACCCTTCCGGATACCAATCAACTAAACTGAATTTTGAAATTTACAGGCAAGGATTTAATATTGTCTGCATTAAAGGCTCCACCATCTCCTTAGGAAGTGCTACCACCTCGAAGCTCTGGCCATATCCGCTCATCCTCTGGATTTCTCCAGCGCCTCCTATCTCTTTTCCTCAACCAACCCCATTTCTGCCACGTCTGCTGTACAAGCTTAGCAAAGTCCGGATGCCTAGACCATGCTAGTTGATGTTTGAAAAAGCGTGCCTTTTTGACCTTGGTCTCTCTCTCCAGCGCAAGACAGAGGGGATGATGGTCTGAGTATGTCCTTGGTAGATGTTGTACGTAGGCTTCCTGAAACTTGATTTGCCAAGCCCGATTGACCCAGACCCTATCAATCCTCTCGGCGATCCTGCTATCCTCTGGAATTTGTCCAAGTGTATGTAGGCCCTGAATATCCCAAGTCAATCAGGCCACATTTATTAACGAACCTACCCAGCTCATTCTTGCCATTCCTTAGTACCTCCCTGCCACCACTCTTGTCTGTCTGTGATAGAACTTCATTACAATCCCCAATGATCACCCAAGGAATCTCCATACAACTCCTCACACTTTCTAAGGATCTCCACAGTTGTTCCCTGTTTTGTTTCTCTGGTGACGCATATATCATTGAAATCACCCACTGCACCTTTGTATCTGTGATGACTCCAAGTGTCAAGTATTGGAAGTCAAAATTAATGACTTCCATACATATCTGAGTGTCATCCCAAAAGCACCATATCCCCCCTTCAAATCCAGCTGCTTCTACGACAGACAATTTGGAAAAGTGGAAAGAGTTAAGTATTCTATTAGCCTTTGCTGATGTAGTCTGAGTCTCCAGTAGGACTAAAACTGTAGGGTTATATTTCTTGACAAGTTCCTTAAGATTCCTGAAAAATCTGGGGGAGGATGCCCCCTGCAATTCCAAGTTATTATCTTCATAAAAACATCATTGCTGAGATTCACTCCCTTCATTAGCTACATGCACCACTCCTGTTTCCATTTGGGAACTTTCAATTAATTCAATATTGTTAAAGTCTACTTGCATACAAGGATCAGGTGCGCGAGGTTCCTCCACGTCCATAACTGACCCATCTACCTCCCCAGCCAACGGCCTGATATCCGGGGGTTTAATTTTTGGGTACTTTGATTGGGGGTGGGTAGATACTTGGGTGTTATTTAGGTCTTGGGCGGGGATAGATACAAAATGTTGTTTGGAATTTGATTTAGGTACACTTACTGTGGATGTGGGTTGTTTAATGCTAAATAGTATGGTTCAGTCCATCTCATTCACATTTAGTGAATTACCTATTGGAATCTGTGGGCCAATATTTGGGTGTCTATTCTCTTGTACTGGCTTTTGAATATTAGGGATAGAGATTTTGGCTTTTTGTTTGGGCTTCACTGGAACTCCTTTTCTCATACTGGGCCCTTTAGAGGCTTGTTGATTTTTCTGGCCCAAGGTAAGGGTAGCGACGGCTGGCTCTGTAAGGCTTGTTGAAAATGGGCTTGGAGGGCCGAGATATCAATGGGGCTATTGGCTTGGGCCTATTCCTCCTGTAAAACAGAGAATCTCGATCCTATCTCTGGCACGGTGTCCTTGCTTTTCATTAAATTCTTTTGTTTGTACTGTTGACTTCTTTCCTCCACCTCAGCAAAGGTACTGCCAATCCCCTCCTGCCGCATGTTATAGCTGATACTCTGTCCTCTAGTCTGATATGACAGACCTGGCTGTCCACCTAATGGCGCCAAAACTCCTCCATTTTTCCGTCTCCGGCTAGATGCCGGCAATAACCAAGGCCCAAATGGCTTCTCCGCTAAAGGGGTAGTTTTCGACACAGTCCTTCTTTCGTCCACCTCCTATGCATTTTCATGTGGACTAATGTCCCCTTCTCCACACTCTTCTTCTTTATGCCCAAACCTCCCACATTTGAAACATACAGCATGAAATCCCTCATACTCAATGCGCTGTAAAAGATTTTCCGGCCCATTCACCTTCACCGTAGGGGTCAAGATTTTAGTTAAGTCCAGTTCCACACAGATACGTGCATATCGTCCTCTATTCACTGTAAGGGTGTTCTCATCCACCTTCACAGCCTTACCTACCATATTTCCCACATCCATCAGCAGGGAAGAGTTGAACAGCTCGACATGCAAGTTAGGGAGACGGATCCACACCAGTGTTTTGTTAACGGCGACATTGGAAGGGTTACAATATGGTCTCCATTTAGTGACTGTCAGATAATGTCCCATAATAACCCACAGTCCTTTCTCTAGAGCTTGCAGGTAGTCCTCTCTGCAGTAGAACCAAACAACAAAGAAATTTTCATCAAGATCTGTAAGCTCACAGCCGTGCCTGAGGTGCCACAGTTCCGGCAAGCGCTCCGCCAGTATTTTGTAGCTGATGTTTTTACCAAGGAGTTTGACGACCAATGCTCTTCTCCAAGGACTCCAAAGATCAACACATTGGCTAGTTGTAAGGGTTACTTCTGGCCACTCAATATGCACAGTCTCTTCAAATCTGTTGGGAGAGTGGAGTTTATGTAGAAGCTCCACCTCCCAGTCTTCTTCCTCTTCCTCGATCTCGGTGTACACGGGTCCTTTCTGTTGGCAAGATGCAGCTGCATCCAGAAATGATTTATTGCCCTATTGAGAGGTACTCGACAGTCTGCTTCCTTCCTCTCTGGTGCTCCGGTGAAGTAGGTCTTGCTCTTCCGGTGAGGGGGGTGGTTGTGCTTGGAGCATTTCCGGGGATTCTTGGAAGGGGGACTTAAAGTGTTTGTGCAAGGCGTAAAAGTTAAAGTCTTGAGACCAACTGTGAATTCGTCAGTGATATATCTACACTCGATCAAATCAGCTTGGCCATAAATTTAAACATACGAACTATGACATTTGGGGTGCATACGACGGGATGAAATCGTTAATATCATGCTGTTTAATAAATTTGCAATGGTGAGTTTGCAGTGATCGACGCGAACTTAAAGCAATTTTTATGAGTCTTCGCAAATAATGTCTGTGTTTCTAAAACATGGTTGTATATATTTGACCCTCATATTCTGTCATAGACGGAAGTCTCTAATGCAATAAGCTAATGTAGTTATACCAAACCTTAGTAACCGACGTTGCAACTTTAAAAAAGAGTAAAAATCGTAGTACTAGCCTATTAGGCCGTTTAACAGGTCACTCCGACACCACCATCTCAATCAGTTCACCGGAGCAATGGAGGTATCAAACCGCCCTCCCAAGCGCAAACGACCCACCGCGGACGACGATGAAGAAGAAGAAACCCTCAGATATGCTCCACAATCAGCCGCACAGAACGGCGGAGACGTCGCTGTAGACCTTTCATTATTAGAAGCCCTAGAACAAGCTCAGCAAAATCCCGTCGAAGCAGTCGACCACAAAACCCTAAAAAAGCTCGTGTTATCCTTCGAACGCCGCCTAAAGGACAACACGGCCGCACGGTTGAAGTATCCAGACCAACCAGACAGATTCGCCGACTCCGAAGTGGAGCTTCATGACGAGCTTCAGAAGCTCAAAATTCTTTCAGCCGCGCCGGAACTTTATCCGGAACTTGTTTCTCTCGGCGCTGTTGCTTCTATTACCCAGCTTCTGAATCATGATAATGTCGACATTGCTATTGATGTTGTTACGCTTATACAAGACCTTACTGATGAAGAGATTCTCGATGATGATGAGAATGACGAGCCGGCTAATGTTCTTGTTGATGCTTTGATTGAAAACAATGCACTTGAGCTTTTGGTGCAGAATTTAGGCCGGCTATCTGAGTTGGACCCAGATGAATCAGCGGCTATTCACAGTACGCTGTCATGTATTGAGAATTTGATAGAAATTAAGCCAGCTGTGGCAGAATTGGTTTGCGACAGGACGAAGTTGTTGAAATGGTTGTTGGGGAAGATTAAAGTTAGAGAGTTTGATAGTAACAAACAGTATGCTTCAGAGATTTTGGCCATTCTGCTGCAGAACAGCTCCACCAACCAGAAGAAGTTTGGGCAGATGAATGGAGTGGACGCCATTTTGCAGGCAGTTGCAATGTACAAGTCCAGGGACCCAAAAACCGGGGAGGAAGAGGAGATGGTGGAGAATTTGTTTGATAGTTTGTGTTGTTTGTTGATGCCTTTAGAGAATAAGGAGAGGTTTGTCAAGTCTGAAGGGGTGGAGCTCATGATCATTATTATGAATCAGAAGAAAATGTGTTACGGATCTGCTATCAAGGCATTGGATTTTGCTATGACAAGTTATCCGCCTGCTTGTGAGAGGTTTGTGGATGTGATGGGGCTGAAGACTGCCTTCCCGGCTTATATGGGTAAGGCAAGTTTCGTTCTCCCTTTGGTGCAACTGTATGTTTAACGATAAAATTTTGATAAATAATTTTATTTTCTTTTATCTTTTATTTCATCCAGATCAAGTGTATTGTCCATTCTGGAATCTGTGACCTTTTATGTCTGGTAAAGTTAGTTTATGCCTGACAATGTACAACAGTGTAGCGTGCTGTAAATTATAAATTGATATAGATCAGTTCTAAAACTAATTTGAGAGCATTACTCTGTTAGGTATTCATGCCCGTCAGAATTAGATTTGCTTGGGCTGCAACTGCCATAACAACTTTATTTGTCTAATAACTAGTTGAGGTCCCTGTTATTCAGTAGAAAAGAGAGTATAGTCATCCTGTTGGTGTTGTGGCAGATAGGCTGTGGCTTGACCTGGGAAAACTTGTTTAGGTAGCTCTCCTTTATCGTCAGATGGTAAGAACCTGTGCACTCACTATGTCTTTGAGAAAAAAAGAAAGCAATTATGGGAAAAAGTGTACTTTGCATCGCAAAAAAGATGGAAATATGCATGGGTACACTTCAACATCCTATATGGCACTGAAAGGTTGTCTGTTCTACTTGTTGTAGATCATGAATCGTATCAGATTCTTGTGATTCTTAGGAACATTTGGCCTATCAAATTTTCTCTAGACAGTATTACACTTGGTGTCTATTTTACGCATTTGTGGTGGTGTAGTCATTACTCATTAATCTGGAATCTGGACTTATATGCCTTGCTTTTAACTTGAATGGACTTGATACTATTAGTTCACAGCTATGCACCATTTTGAAAGCTTATTTTTGGAAGCTTATTTGAAATGCAAACTAAGTATTTTGGGTCTTTGTTCTGCTCTATACCTGAACTTGGAGCAAGAAATATTGGTAAGTTTACTGGAATTCTTCATCATCTGAGGCAGCCTAAGCAATTATCGGGATGCTCTGGAGAATCTTGCCTATATACTTTGAAAAAAAGTTATTTTGGATTTGGTAGGAAATTTCCTTAAAAAACGATGAATGAGTTCCTTCAAGTTATTTTCTGAATTACCTTGGGCACCAATCACTGAGATAATTACCAAGCGTGAGATGTCCCAGCAAATTAAGTACCCTTGCCCCGTAAAGGTAGTAATTACTGGAAACTGAAACTGTTAAAAAACGGACGATAAACAATGACTAGCACGAACCTATTTAATTATATAAATTAGGCTGATGCCAATATGTATGCATCTAGTTTCAAAACTTAAACTAAACTTTTTATGCCCTGTAATTTCTGCGTTCCTGTTGCCATCACGGGAGAATGCCATCCTTAGTTTATTCTCTCTTGTCATCCTTTTGTTCAAGAAAATGTCTTCTTGACTAATAATTACATTTACTGTATCTGCATCTTGGAACATAATACACCATAGCAGAGGGCACTAACACTTAAGGAGACTTAGACTAATCTGAACGAGAGCCCACGTCTTAAGACATATCTTATCGGATATGGGTATTATCTTTATAACTGGAGCTTATAGTCAGTTGCTGATATTGTAGTTGTCGACTGATCTCTTATTGCTCGTCAACCTACTGAAGCTCTTAAAAATGTTATCATCTAGGGGAAAAGAAAGGAAGGGGAAAAAGCATATTATTTAAGGTTTTCAAAGCCCTTTCTCCTTGGAAGTGGCAGATGTTTAGCTATTGCATATAGAACATATTCAATGATTATCCAATGGCATCACCTTACACGAACATATTATTAAATGGAAAGAGGTATACTGCTGATACATAATAATTGTGTTGTTTTACTCGTTTGAGGGGGGTGCATCCTCTCCTATTCTGGTGGTGCAGAAAAATTGAAATGAGACTTCTTGATTCATCGGATCGCTTCTGGTGTAAATTTATACAGTCATATTTCCTAACTCAAATTATTATTTCGGGACTTGTATTCAGCTTCCTTTGAGTAAGAAGAACAAGAAGCGGTACAAGGAGGAGTTAGAGGAACGCATTATCTCACTCATTACTTCATTATTTGGTATGTATAGGAGTTTCTTCAGGTTTTATTAACTTCTAAATTTCTGCTTCGCATTTTAACGTTAGATTTTGTGTTGGCCCTGGCTTCTGACCATCAGATATTGCTTGGTAGGGTGCTTTATGAATTCTTGTTGCCTACGTGGTTTTGTAAATTTTGAAAGATTTCTTCTGTCCTCCTTTGTCCTTAGGTTTTGTGGTGCTGTGGTCGTTTCAGGTCTTGCTTTAACCTTTTATAATGAATGCCTGACTTGCATGTAGATTATTGGCGTTTTATTTTAGTGTGAACTGGTGGAACTAGCCTTGTTGAGAATCGAAGTTTGTGTTTTCGTACTCTTATAGTTCTAGCAGCGAAATTACCCAATTCAAAGTAACCTTGCATAAGTTAGCTTCAAATTGATTGACACTTTTGTGGACCCCCTCCACATAGTTAAATATTAGTGTAACAAGTTTTGCTTTCCAGTTATTTGTTCATTCATCTTCCATGCTGCTATCAATTTGGCTTAATGTGGTTGGCAAAAGTACGACATTGTACTTAAACAGAAAATATGGTTTTCATTGACTTAGATAAGACATATGATAAAGTTACACGAGAGATTATGTGGAGAGTATTTGAAAAGAAGGGTGTTAGAGTAGCATATATAGAAATTATGAAAGACATGTGTAAGAATACGATGACAAGCGTAAGAGTTTCCTATTACAATGGGTTTACTCCAAGGATCTGCATTAAGTCCATACTAATTTGCTTTAGTTATAGATGAGTTCACTCGACATATTCAACATAAAGTTTCGTTGAGCATATTATTTGCAGATGACATTGTATTGGCGGATGAGACTAGTGAAGAAGTTCATATTAAGCTGGGATGTTGGCATGAGACGCTAGAGGTAAAAGGGTTCAAATTTAGTCAAAAGAAGACATAGTATATAGAATTTCATTATAGCAACAAAAGAATGACCATGGAACCTTGTGTGAAACTGAAAGATCAAGAGATTCACATAAATGAGAGTTTTAGGTGTTTAGGATCGATACTACAAAAAATGGAAGAATTGACAAGGATGTGAATGACATGGTACAGGCAGGTGGTTAAAGTGGAAATGTATCAGATCTTCTTTGTGACAATAAAGTACCTTTAAAGCTTAAAGGGAAGTTTTACAGGACGATAGTAAGACCTGCACTGCTGTACATATCTGAATTTTTGGCAGTTAATTATAAGCATGAACAAAGAATGTGAATGGTAGAAATGAGCATGTTAAGATGGATGTTTGGACATACAAGGAATGATAAGAAAAAGATTGGGTGACTCCTATAGATGAGAAGATGAGGGAATCAACATTAAGATAATATAGACGTGTGCAAAGACGTCCTGCAAATGCGCCTGTTAGGCGGTACTAGACAATGAATGAAGTGCATGCTAAACTTGGGAGAGGGAGACCAAAGAAACATGAAGAGAGACAATGAGGAAAGATATGACTTATATGACAATTGGAAAAGTGATAGAGCACGTGGATACAGTTGATTCATATAGCCGGTATCATGTAGAGGGTATAAGATTTAAGTGAGAATTTTAGATGCTTAGGCTTGAATTACACTTGAGATGTCAGATTGTTTTGAAAGATGCGTACTCTAAAGGCGCATATTATGCATTATGTATTAGGAGACACACAAGTAGGGTATGATTTAGACTACAACCTAAAAAAAATTAAAAAATAAATAAAGCGAATAGAAATGATTGATCCATATAGCTCATCCCCACATAGTGAAACAAGGCTTGAGTAGTGTTGTACTTGCTTGTTACATCATAGCCTTTGATGAGCACTTTTTTTTTCTTTTCCATTTTAATTACAGGAGGAATCTTGAGAGGTTCTAGACGGGAAAGGTTGTTGAGTAAATTTGTGGAGAATGAGTGTGAAAAGATAGACCGACTTATGGAGCTTTATATGAGGTAACTATTTTCTTCCGTTGGCTTTTTTGATGCTTTGATTTCTGTTCTACTTCATTGTTACTGTCATTTCTTTTCTTATTTTTGGGAAATTTCTAGGTATTCCGATAGAGTGAAGGCAGAGAGTGAAAGATTCGACCAACTTGAACTTGACAAACTAGAGGTGGTTTCTTACATAAAGAATGCTACTGCCCCTCCCCCCCTCTCTCTCTCTCATAGTTGAATATTTATCATAGACATATATTTACAGATGAATGAAGAAGAAAAGTATAACCGGAAGCTAGAGGTTGGGCTTTACACCCTTCAGGTTGGATATCCAACTAGCACCCTCTTGGAGATATAATAAGTGTTTTGCTATGTGGTCAACTAAGGGTTCCCTTTATTCTTTGTCTGTGGTTTTCCTAAGCATCCTCGTATTCATATCGTACTTACTATAACATTTTAGGATATCTGAGGTTTTCTCCTTTTTTTTTTTTTTTCTAATCGAGCAGTTGATTGCTGTAATCTTGGGTCACCTTTGGACATCAGAGTGAGTTTTGTCATTTCCTGTGCTGCATAGTTTCATAGATTTTCTTTTGTTTTGATCATCTCTAATCTTCATGGATCATTTTAATACAGTCACCCTCAAATGAGAGCAAGGATTGAACTGCTGCTGAAACAGAACAAAGTTACCAAGAAAGACATTAGAAATATTCTTCAGGTACTTTTCTGGCCCTAGCATGTCTCAAGATTCTCAGCGTGATGACCTGTAATTAGTTGTCCTCAAGTTTTAAGTTTGTCCATTGCAACTTGAGGAGTGAAATTTTGAAAACCTCTAACATGGGATTATGGTAGCTCATTCACATATGATTTTCTCACGTTTCTTGAATTTCAACTGTAAAACAAAGGGCTGAGTCTGTAGAATTAAATCAAATCAAATGGGAACATACCTTAGTCAACAATGTGTGAACATGGTTTTTATTTTCAAATGGTAGGTAGCAACTTCAACTTTGCTTATTTTGTTCACATAGCTTTTACCAACTTTGTTTATTTTGTTCACATAGCTTTTACATATAAACATGTGTGATATTTGCCTATAAATAGGCTAGTTCATCAACATTGTAAACACATCTCCAAACACATCTTCAAGAACAATTCTAAGACTCCAAAACAGGAGCTTTGTGTATTGAGCAAATCTTGTGTTCTTGTATTCTCTTTCATTCAATTTCTTAGATATTTATCGATTCAAGTTCCTTCAAATTGGTATCAGAGATTGTATTGCTGAATCGATTCATTTTTCTAGATGGAAGGAGAGAGAGTTATCCAACCTTGTCCTGTTTTTATCTTTGATGGTAAAAACAACTTTGATCAATGGATTATACTTATGAGAGATTTTTTTGAAGTTCTCGGCATATGGGATGTCATAGAAAACGGATTTGATATTCCAGATTCGAGCAAAAAATTAAGTGACGAGGAGGCCAAAGCTTTGGAGATAAAGAGGAGGCAAGATCGTTTAGCTCGACATTATCTTAACAACCGAGTTGAGTTAGCTGTCTTGAACAAATTTATGAATACCAAATCTGCAAAAGAGGCTTGGAGAATTCTTGTGAATATCAATAGAGGCAGCAGCGAAGTTAAAAAGGTTCGCTTACAAGAATTTCGGAGACAGTTTGAAATGGCTCAAATGAAAACAAACGAGTCTGTTGCAGATTTCATATCCAAGGTATGGAAAAATAAACGCCAATGGCGAAGTCATCACCGAAGCCCAACTTGTCCAGAAAATTCTCAGATCTTTGACTCAAAAGTTTCACATGAAAAAAATAGTCATTGAAGCTACCAAGAATCTTGACGAAATGACTATTGATCAATTGGAAGGTGAGTTACTATCTTATGAAATCTCATTAGATCAGCAGTCTGTTGGTAATATAGAGGAAGCATTACAAGTTCAGACAATTGTTTCAAAAGAACAAGAGTTGTCTGCAAATCATACTGAATCTAGTCAGCGCGGTCAAAATTTTCGAGGCAGAGGACGTGGCCAAAGAAGAGGTCGTGGTAGAGGTAATTTTAATTACCAGCGAAATACTCGTGTTTTGATAGAGATAATCAAAAGAATGATTTTCAAAAGGATAAATCAAAAATCTAATGCTTTAATTGCAAAAAGTTTGGACATTTTCAAAGTAACTGTTGGTATAAGAATAGTCCAGAAACACATGCGAAAGTGGCTGAAAATGACAACACAAGTCCTGAGACTTTGTTTTTGGCTGATTTGAGTGTTGAAAACAAAACAAAGAGTGAATGGATTTTGGATTCTGGTTGCAGCAATCATATGTGTGGAGATAAAGAAATGTTTACAGATTTGGATACTTCTGTGAAAACTACTGTGAAATTTGGAAATAATTCTGAGGTACCTGTTCTTGGTAAAGGGAGGATTGCCATTAGTTTGAAAGATGGTTCTTCTAACTTTATTTCTGATGTATTCTATGTACCAAGTTTACATCACAATTTACTGAGCATTGTACAGTTATCTCTAAAAGGCTATAACATAGTCTTCGATCATGGAGTTTGCACTGTAAGTGATCCGAGGAGAGGATTAATTGCAAAGGTAAGCATGAATAACAGTCGTTTGTTTCCGCTGTCAATCAACTGTAGCAGTTTACCTTGCTTTAGTTCTATGACATAAGATGATACGTGGCTATGGCATCTGAGATTTGGACACTTGAATTTCAGAAGTTTGAAGTTTCTTGTCAGAAATAAATCTGTTTTAGGATTGCCAGATATTGATTTTCCACAGAAAGTTTGTGAGTCATGTACACTGGGAAAGCAACACAGATTTCCGTTTCCGAAAAATAAGGCCTGGAGGGCGAGTACACCACTGGAGTTGATCCATTCAGACTTGTGCTACGTAGAAGTACCTACAAATGGTGGTTGTAAGTACTTTATAACTTTTATTGATGATTTTAGTCGGAAAGCATGGGTGTATTTTCTTAGAAACAAATCTGACGCATGTGATACGTTCAAAAGTTTCAAAGTGTACATTGAAAAACAAAGTGGTTTTGTGATCAAAACTTTGAGAACAGACAGAGGAACTGAGTATACAGTCTGTGATGATTATCTGGAGAGAAATGGCATTAAGCATCAAATGACAGCGAGATATACACCTCAACAAAACGGGGTGGCAGAAAGGAAAAATTAAACAGTTATGGACATGGTAAGATCAATGATGCATTCAAAGAATCTACCAAAATCATTTTGGGCCGAGGCTGTTGCTTGTGCTGTCTATGTCTTGAACAGGTGTCCTACAAGGAGTATTGCAGAAGGAAAGACTCCTTACGAGGTATGGACAGGTCGGAAACCAAATATCGGACATTTGAAAGTATTTGGTTGTATTGCTTATGCTCATGTTCCAGATGTTTTGAGGAAGAAGTTGGATGATAAATCTGAGAAATGTGTTTTTATTGGATATTCTCATGAAACAAAAGGATATAAACTTTATAATCCTTTTACCAGAAAAGTTGTTATCAGTCGAGATGTCATTTTTGAAGAGATGGAGGCTTGGGATTGGCTAAGAAAAGAGCCTGAGAAAATAGAAAATTCTTCATTTTCTCCTATTGTTGGTTCTCGTATACAGGAACCAGAACCACCAAGAGAGGATATTGTGTCTAAACCATCATCGAGTCGCCCACAACGAGAGAGGCGATTACCAGCCAGATTGCAGGATTATGAAATTGGTAATGACAATGAATTATCTGATGAAGAAGTTGTCAATTTTGCTTTATTCGCAGATTGTGATCCAGTGACATTCGAAGAAGCTTTCAGAAATGATAATTGGATTCGTGCCATGAATCAAGAGATTCATGCTATTGAGAAAAATGATACATGGGAATTGACTACTCTTCCACGAGGGAAAAAACCCATTGGAGTCAAATGGGTGTACAAGACAAAATACAAAGCAAATGGAGAGATTGATCGCTTTAAAGCAAGACTTGTTGCAAAAGGATACAAACAAAAGGCAGGTATTGATTATTTTGAGGTCTTTGCTCCTGTTGCTAGACTTGACACAGTTCGTATGGTTATTTCTATTGCCGCACAAAGTGCATGGAAGATTTACCAAATGGATGTTAAATCTGCTTTCCTAAACGGAGTTCTGGAAGAGGAAGTTTATGTTGATCAACCAGATGGATATGTTGTCAAAGGACAAGAAAGTAAGGTATACCGGTTGAAAAGAGCTTTGTACGGTCTCAAGCAAGCTCCACGAGCATGGTATACTCGCATCGATTCTTATTTCACCGAACATGGTTTTCAAAGATGTCCATATGAGCATACTTTATATGTGAAATATTCTGATCAAGGAGATATTGTTATCGTATGTTTATATGTCGATGACCTTATTTTCACCGGTAACAATGCTAAAATGATTTCTGAGTTCAGGGAGGCTATGATTAGTCATTTTGAAATGACGGATCTTGGTCTAATGTCTTACTTTCTTGGTTTGGAAGTTTATCAGATGGACAGTGGAATATTCATTTCACAGAAGAAATATGCAGGTGATATTCTGAAAAAGTTTAAGATGGAATTTGCAAAACCCATCTTAACACCGGTTGAAGAAAAGTTGAAGTTAACAAAAGATGTTACAGGTGACCTAGTTGATCCTACATACTTCCGAAGACTAGTTGGAAACTTGAGATATTTGACTGCGACTAGGCCGGATATAACATATGGTGTTGGACTTATCAGTCGTTTCATGGAGTCACCACGTCAATCACACTTACAATCAGCTAAACGGATTTTAAGATATATCAGAGGTACAAAAACTCATGGTATATTCTATTCTTGTGCTAATGATATTTCTCTTCTGGGGTACACAGACAGTGATTGGGCTGGTGACACCATAGAAAGAAAAAGTACATCAGGTTATTCATTTTTCTTGGGATCCGGCGTTTTCTCATGGTCTTCAAAGAAACAACAAGTCGTGGCTTTATCTACAGCTGAAGCAGAGTATATAGCAGCATCAAACAGTGCTACACAAGCGCTATGGCTTAGACGAATTCTTGGTTTTCTACATCACAAACAAGATGAACCAACAAATATTTATTGCGATAACAAATCAGCAATTGAATTATCAAAGAATCCAGTATTTCATGGACGAAGCAAACACATCGATATCAAGTTTCACTTCATTCGTGACCTAGTTCGTGAGAAAGAGATTGCTATTGATTATTGCCCAACTGAAGAACAAGTTGCAGATATTTTTACAAAGCCATTGAAAATGGAGTCATTTTTCAAACTGAAGAAAATGCTTGGAATGATCAAGTTTGAAGATTTTGATTTAAGGGAGGCAATGTAGAATTAAATCAAATCAAATGGGAACATACCTTAGTCAACAATGTGTGAACATGGTTTTTATTTTCAAATGGTAGGTAGCAACTTCAACTTTGCTTATTTTGTTCACATAGCTTTTACCAACTTTGTTTATTTTGTTCACATAGCTTTTACATATAAACATGTGTGATATTTGCCTATAAATAGGCTAGTTCATCAACATTGCAAACACATCTCCAAACACATCTTCAAGAACAATTCTAAGACTCCAAAACAGGAGCTTTGTGTATTGAGCAAATCTTGTGTTCTTGTATTCTCCTTCATTCAATTTCTTAGATATTTATCGATTCAAGTTCCTTCAGAGTCTAAGCTTCTTAGAAATATGGCAATAATGCTGTTTCTTTCGTTCTTTTCCCTTCTAGTGGTAAGTGATGCGCACAGTTCTATATCCCGTGGTGTGTCACTTTGGGAGGCATTGTACAGTCGCCGAACGTGGAATTTTTCTTAATGCAAGTTTGAAATAAGATGTAGTATGTGACAAATGAATGAAGAAGAGAATACGTTGGAAAATGATGGCAGGGAATACGTTATAAACGTTGCTCTGAATTGTAATAGAGAATATCATATCAGCTTTTGGTATGTGGATTTTGTTGATAACTCTGGGTTCTCAATTGAGCAAGAGATGGAGATTTGCAATCTGAGTGCCTATGCTGTTGCAGTGAGTAGATTTGGTCATAGATTATGAGCTGTTTTTCTTTTTGTTCCAGGAATATCATGACAATATTGGAGATGATGATGGACCCGAAGAAAAAGAAAGGCAACAATCCAAGATCCAGAGATTCATCTCAGCATTTTGAATCTGAGTTTGATCAGTAGCCTAGCTTACCCAAGGCAGAATTAGATTTTCCTTCTTTTGGATCGAGGATATTGGGTCAGCGAGTGCACGAGCATGTGAAAGTTTTCCTTGGTGAGTTGTATTTTTTGTTTGGAGTATTATTTGACGCATTATGTAGCCATCCTACCCAGACCCTAGCGATAACTTTTGTTGTACTTTTGTTGTCATTGGGATATACTGTGTATGATTGTTCATGTAGCCCTCCTACAATTGTTGGTAAGTTTTGTGGTTAAAATGACTACCATAAGCCTGTATGAATTGGACTTCATCCTACTATGACCTCTTAAAGTAAAAACGACGTTTTTGCTATCTATATAAATCCGTTTTGAATCTGGCTTGGGAGTAGTAGTTCGTGATTCTCCTATGAGTCCTATTTTTTGCTTATCAGAAATGTTTGGTGGTGCACCGCTGTCTATTTTGTCTGTTTTAAAATCTTTGTTCGCATCCACAAATGACAAAGTAAAAGTATTTAAAATTTTAATTTGTCCTTATTAATGTGTAGTTTAGAAACTAAAGTTGTCTTTTATTGACATATTGAGAAGTATAAGCAGCAAATGACTGTTTAATTGACTTTTTCTTAGATTATGTAGCATTAAACTTAAATTAATTAAAGCATCATTGATGTGTCAAGGGGTGTTAACGAACCGAGTTGAGTTGAATACTATATTTTTGAATTTAGATTCGTTTAGTTAAATGAACTGTTCATTTCGGCTTGGTTGCTGTAACGAGCTTTGAAATTTGTTCGAATTCTGTTCAATAACTCTTTAAACAAACTGAATAGTTCGTGAACAGTTTGGTTTGTTTTAGTAAATGAATCTAATTAGGTGTTCAAACTTGGTTCGTTTAAGTAAAATTAACGAACAAATTCGAATCAAATATAAATCAAACTTGAACTGTTCGCAAACTGTACGATTCGTTTAACACTCTAGTGTGGACACAGTGACCGTACCAATTTTAAGTCTTGGTAGGAACGCTCACGAAATAATATAAGTGAATGCTTTTGAGAGAGTTGATATATTACCGCCATCCCATTGAAACTTGCGTTCATCCTAGCACCAGTGTGCTATGGGTTGCAAACAAAAATCTTCTACCGGCTACTGAGCATAACTTCCAACCAAAACAAAAATCTTCTACCAACTGAACGCAACTTTCAACCATATCTTTGAATTACTTGATGCACCCCTGCAGTTGGTGTCAAAAAATCTTTGAAGGAAATTTGAAATACTTGGAATATGATGGAATAAAACAAAATGACTCATTAAATTGACTGTAATTCTTATATTGTGAAGTAGCAGTTGATCGACACAGCTTGACGCAATTTTCATTATGGTTTAATCGAAAAACAACATCTGTGTGTTTCTGACACATGGGTATGGTTGCGTACATCCGACCTTCTGATACTCCGCCATAGACTGGAGTCTATAAGGCAATGGGGTAATGTTGTGTAAAATGAGCTTCTTCAATATGTAGAGAGTATGAGCCACATTTTTTCAGCCTTCATAAAGTCTTCAACTCAATCAAATATCTTGAAGATGTCTAAATAGTATTCAACCACTCTATAGTTGGATTTGATGCTCCATAGCCACCATAGAATATCTTATCCATGTTTACAATAGTCAAAACAATATTATAGATGTTAGAAAAAAGTCTACAAGAGATTTGATTTAAGATTAGAGAGAGAAAACACTTTAAATTTTCCTTGGATTTGTTTGCCACGGCTATAAAATTTAAATTCAAGATGACATCGTTCGAACTATGGGAGGGTATAATGTTGGACAATATGGTTTCAATTTGAATTTAGGATGACATCAACCGATTTATGTGAGAGTATGATATACATCGATCGATCTATGTGAGTGTATGACAATAGTCCTTGAATATAGATGTTATAATTTTAGTTATTCGTAATTCTTTAACTTTAATTCAATGTTAAATAGATTAATAACCAATATTTTTTATAAGCTACATGATAATGATCACTAAAGTCATTTGACTTATAAGTTAATGATCAAGAAACCCACCAATGTTCCGTAACTCTTCAACAAATCGAATGTCGTATTTTAGACTTATTGCAGTAGGTACATTGTCTATTTTACTAACACTTTGATGAGGGAGTGGGTTCTCCCCCACCTGTACCAGAGGCCCCTTAGCCAGGTGGGATGTAAATCGAGGGATGTGCTACACCGGCAGCCCTGCAAAGGGTCTATTTTACTAACACTTGCTTGTTAGGAAAGTTGAGCACATTCTCTAGCATACACACCGATTCTAGCTTTCTATATACAAAATTCTGCGCTCGGACTTATAGAACCATATGATTGGTGTTAGAACCATTGTATCACATGAAATTACGTGAGACACACATACGTATACAAACATACGAGTTTTTTCTTGATTTATATAAATGTTGGGGTCATCTACATGTACCACAACTAACTTCATAAGTTTCGAAATTATTGATCTTGTCATGTCCTTAACGGGAAGTACCAACTTTCATACACGTATTGCATAGTTGTTGTCAGCTCGTGTCATGAGATGTTTGGTCAAGTTCTATAACGAGCGAAACCCTCGTTTTGTGTTGATGAGACATGCGCCTAAGGCCGCGAAAGGCAATCGAAGCGAGCCGAGTGATGTGCCATCACTACTAATTGAGTGACATCACGTAGCTATGTTGTCAGTAAGAAAGTAGCCGACGCCTTTCTCTTTTTAGTTAGTGTTTGAGTTTGATTGCAGTTAGGATGCTTGACTAATAAGAAGACTTTCAACGACCATTTAAAAAGACTTGAATTCAAAATTTATACGTCATTGCTCGGTATCTTTACCATGCAAACAACCCATCGGATTAATACATATAACATTATACACGTTGCATAGCATATTCCTTTTTTTCCTTTTGGAATCAATTTGCAAAGTAACTTTAGGCAGAACCCGAAAGGAAATGGGACCAAAATTGAAGTGAATGGTCTAAAAAAAGAAGCACGCTACAAGAAAATACAAAACGACATTTGAGAGCATCCACGTACCACGTGCCATCATCAGGGTACGTTGGAGAAATCAGAACTTGAATGCCGATCAAGATTCCACATTCCTCCCATATTCCTCCAAAAACAAAAATAAAAAAGTAAATAAATGAAGAACAACGCACTACTGGAGAATGGATTTGAATTTCCACTGAAAGACACCTTCCGTTGGTAATAATATTAGTTGCACGTTTTTCATAAATATTTCAGAAAGTAAGTTTTTTTTTTCCTTTTATGGGATAAAGCAAAAAAAAAAATATGTGTTTATCTTGTTCTTCATCATGGCAGATGATTTGTCCTTAGTGTTGATCTTGAAGGTGACATCTGGTTGTGTGGCCACGCTGGTGGTGTGGGCCGACAGAAATAAAGCTCGAGTGGTATATCTAATGGTGGGGCGAGTGGGGAGAGATCTGGTTGATGGGAGATCAGGTGACACAGGAGGATGTGATGAAAGCGGCAGAGGGGGAGAGAGGACGACAAGGTGCTGAATCTGCTGAGGGGAAGTGGGGGAGGGCGTGGGGATTGGGGAATGAGTGATGGTCATGGGGATGAGAAGGTAGTAAGTAGGGATGTAAATGAACCAAGCCGTTCGATTGTTCGGCTCGTTTGGCTCGAGCTCGAGCTCGGCTCGGATAAAAGGTTAATGAACAGAGGTTGAACATTCTTTTTCTGTTTGAACTCGGTAAGTGGTACCGTTGGTTTAAGGTGTTCGGCTCGTTAATGTTGTTCGTGAGTTAAACGAACCAAGCTTGAACAATTAAATATGCTCGTTTAAATAAACGAACAAGCTCGGCTCGTTCGCTAAGTTAAATGAACCGAGCTTGAACAACGTAATGCTCGGCTCGTTCGGCTCGTTTACAGCCCTAGTAGTGAGGCAACATGAAAGGTGCTTTTGGGGGCTAATTTATGGAGAAAAACCACAAGAGAACCAGTCGCATCAGGATAGAGTGAAAGGGAAGACGTTAATTTGGAAGGGAATTGAATTTTGGCGTTAAAATGTACTGAAACAGGCTGCAGCACGTCGTCCGCCGGTTTCCGGTGTTAATTGAATCAAGTTCGACCATATTTGATTGTCAAATGAGGTTTCAGAACGTTTAAATAATAACTGGATAATTTAACCTAACTTTTTGGTAATAGGTGTAATTTCCTCTTAGCATAAACCATAAAGTGACAATGATGAAAAAAATTCAATTAACGGCTACATTAAACGGCATTGTCCCCTCGTCCCGGTCAAAATTTTGAAATCCAACGTCTGTATGTCTCTCTCCCTCTCTTACCACTCCAAGTTCCCATTTTTAAACCGAACATTTTTCTTGATTCTTGAGCCCTTCCCCCTCTCCCCCAATTTCCCGTCTTCTCTTTCCTTCCAATTTCACCTAATTTCCAGACACCCCATTTCCCCCTTCTGTCTTTTCTCTTCGAAATCCTCTTTGTTTGAGGAAAAATGGGTGCTTGTTTGAGCAAGAAAAGCACCAATTCTTCTAGTCCTAGTGCAATTCAGAAACCACCCGAGCTAATCAAACCTAATGTCTTAGTGGAGAAGAAGAAGGTTGAGGAAGAGACTGTGAAGAAGGAAATATTCATCATCAAGCATAGAAAGAGCCAAGATGTTGAAAGGAAACCTACTGAAGAGAAAGTTGAAGTTCAAAAGGTAACTGAAAATTCTGAATCTTGCAAAAGTGTTTTGAATAATAATGTCTCAAATAATGGAGTAGAAGTAGCAAGTGGAAATGGGATTTCGGTTGGCGCAACAGTGAGGACTTCTAGTTGTACTAAAGAAGAGGTTGATGCTATTTTGATACAATGTGGAAGACTTAGTAGAAGTCCATCCATGGGGAAAGCTGGAAATTCTTCTGCTATTAGTGGATCTGGGGAGAATAATAGCAATCTTCAAAGAAGTAGGAAGTATTCTGGTTCAAAGAGGAGCTATGATTTTGACAATGAGAATGGAAATGAAAGTAAGAAAGGCGATGCATTTGAGGAAAATCATGGAAACGGTAACAATGGAGCGGTGGTTGGAGAGGGTTCCCAGCGCCATAGGCAACGGCAATCTAGGTCGGTGGGGTCACCGTCCAAGGGACGGCGGAGGACCCCAAGTAGGGAGAGGGATCAGAGTCAAGGGCCTCGCTCTGGGAGCAGAGAAAGAAGCAGCAGTGGTAGTGGTGGTGGAAGAAGGGTGAGCAGATCTCCGGGAAGGAGATCTGAGTCACCCAACACCTCTGCAGCTGCAAATTCATCTGCTGTTAATGCTAATAGTAGCAGTATCGGTAGGCCAGGGAAAATGGTCTCAGTTCCTGCTACAGTTTCGTCGTTGGCTATGGATAAGAGTAACAATGTTGAAAGAAATGAGACTATTTCAGCTTCTGCTGTTAAGAGGATACATGTGAAGAGAAATGCTGGTGGTGGTGAGGCTGCAAGAACTGGGGCGTCTCCTCGAGCAAGGTCCCCTGCAAGGACTAACAATGTTAAGATTTTGAATGAGAATCAGCAGCAGCCCGTGGTGTCGCTTAGCCGAAGCAATTCAAGGAAAGCAGAGGTTTCTCCTTATAGGAGAAACCCTTTAGGTGAAATCGACAACAATGTTCCTGTTGATCAAGTTCCACCGCAAGGACTCAAAGCTCCTGGGAATATACTTCAACAGGTATGGTCTCCTTGTCAGACTTATTAGATTATATTATGCATATATAACTGCAGTGTTGCTAAGGCCTTTCAATCCTATTATAACTGTGTTGTTGAGGGAATTCAAGTATTTTAGCTATGACATTAATTTGGCAACTAGCAAGGATACTAATGTTGCAATGAGTAACTTTACACTTAAGACACTGTTTGCCTTTTTTGTGAGTTGACTTTACTGGTGTGACATTGAACTCATCTTGCAACTAAAACGTCAGCATTTGAACTTCTTGGTCTACAGTTTAATTAAAATTTCTCACCATATAGGTAGTCTGTGTTCTTAATGGCCCGTTTAATAGTTTGAGTTTGTGTCCATTGTATACTGTTTTCTCTTGTAATTTGTCCCGTTGAACTGTGTTGACCATTTATAATCTACTTGTGTAGTGGTTCTAATATTATATGTCCCATAAACAGTGATGTTTGTTGTCATTTTTATTAATCCCTGTATAATCTGTAATTTACTCCTTGTATCATTATAAAAACTACAACCACCATAGAAATACAATTCTTGCATTTAACTGTCTTGCTTGAACAGAGTCCAAATCAGAAGTTGCATGCTGATCTCACACCAGCTGAAAGAATTTCAGGACATGTCCATGAGAAGAAAACCTGCATGGCCAAAGGTATTGTGGAAAAGAATGTCGTGAACAGCTTTAAGGACCAGCAGCATTCAAATGCTGAAGAGGCCAAGGGACCACAAGCTATTGGCAACAATGTTGCTGTAAATGTGGCGGCTTCAGGCCAAGGACTAACTAGAAGTAGGTCTTCTACACTATCCTGCGATCTAGACATCAATCTTGAAGCTTTATCAAATCCAGCACCATCCACCTACACAGCTTTGCTGCTAGAAGACATTCAGAACTTCCACCAAAAGGGCAATCCTCCTCCTGCATTTATCCTCCCAGCTTGTGTATCTAAAGCGCGATTCATTGTCGAGGCAGTTGCTGACCTCAATTCCAGCACCAAGCCAAATCTGTCTAGTACATTTTCAGAAGACAAGAAAGGAAAATCATGCTATGACAATGCTGGATTCGATCCACTTAATAATGGGAAGAAGGGATTGGAAAACAAGAATGCGTTTATGCAATCTGAATTGGTTTCAAGTGATGATCTGATGGAGCCAAGTTTTCACAAGTATGTGACAGTAAGAAGAGGAGGTAGTCTAGGAGGTGAAGACATTGAAGAACAAGAATCCTCTGGTAGCAACAGCTTTGTTGGTGGTCCACAACAATGGGTTTCTTCATCCTCATGGGAACCCGATTCCGCGGATTCAACAGGTCACTGGACATCTTCAAGATCTTATAACAGCAGAGAGGATAACATAAGTCCACTAGGTTATTCTTGTCAGAAACAAACCATCTCCGAGCCACGCCACGATGCTGAAGAAGGTCTAAGAAAATTTAGTGGAAAGAGAAGGGAATCTGATCATCAACAAACTGGGATTGGAAGAGGCCGAGTTGGATCAAGAGGACTTGATAGACTGCCAACTGCTGCAGCGGCTTCAACCTGAATTTATGATTTGCTTTGTAGTTGCAAACTTGCAACCTTAGTTCCCTTTCTAGCTTGTTTCTGCATTTTCTTTTCTTCCAGATGAATTTATGTCATTTGAACAGCTAATTCACAGTTCAAGGGACATTTGGGTGAGCATCCCAAAAGCTAACTTCAATAAGCTGGCTTGTTTAATCAACCATATACGTTGGCCCTATAAATTCTGTTCAATTGACTAACACATGTCAATCAAAGCTTCAGAACCTCGTGAAGATCTGATCTCTGTGTTTTGATTTTTATTTTTTTTGTCTTTATATCTATGTATGACTTCTTCAACTCAGAGTTGATCTTGCACATTACTATTAAGCAAGTGAGAAAGCTTTGCAGCCGTGTGATTTTTGTGCATAGTAAATTTCTCAATTTTTGCTATAAATTTTTGTGCACAGTAAAGTTAAACTGGAACATTGGCATTAGTTTCTGCTGTAAATTTCTCAATTTTTGTTTGATTGCAAATATGAGTTATGCTGCGACCGGGTTCAGATCAGGAGAGGTAGAAAGCGAAGCAAAATATGAGGCCTCTAATCACGCGCTGTCGCGTGTACAAGAAATTTTTTTAAAAAACAAAAAAAATTTTAATCCTCTTCCCTTTTTTTTTACACGTGGCCGCGAGTGATTGGAGACATCATATCTTGCCCTCCCAAACCCTAGCGATAGCTTTTGCTGGCGTTGAGATATACTGAGTACATGATGATCTACATATCCTTGAAACTATGCGGATGCTTCGAGGGTTTACTTATACTATGAACTTTATGTCCAATTAATTGAAAAGAAAAAAAGTTATGGATATAATCAAATATAGCCACTTTTTTGGATTTGCACTCAATAGGATGGAACAAAATTCCTATTTTCTGTCAGCTGTTCCAATTTTATCCATAGAAGATGTGGTTCTTTGCTGGAAGAAGATATTGTCGGATTTGATATGATCATATGTGTAGTGTACGACACGTATGACTTAAGTTATATATCAAACACATGTGGACTTATGTATGTTATATATTACATGTTACTAATGTCACGTAATATTTGTATTATATACGTATCCGCACGTTAAGTGATCACTGCAATATATTAGTAGATACGCGGTGTAATCTGACTGGACCACTAAATATGTAGACAGTAGTACGGTTAACGTCCTTGATGTTAGGACTTGTAAAGTCGATACCGTATTATTAATGACATCTGGTCCCCAAGAGACAAAAGTCCACAAATATTATTCTAAAATTGTTTTAATAAAGATATTTAATATATATAATTTATTGTATATATTAAACATTTCCGTATATTTATGAAAATGTAACGAAAATTGATGGTTTCCGTTTCAGCCATTATTATGAAGAAATACGTTTCATATTTCGTTACTGGTTGGGTTCAACGTTTCATATTTCATTACTATATATATGCGTGCAAGTGTGCAAGTGCTGAGAAAAAAAAAAGAGGTTTGATATAAATATTAAAAAAACGCTGCTGAAGTTTTTGGTTGCTTTGCATATTTTGAATTGCTGAAGAATATATATATATATATATGTATGTATGTATATATATATATATATATGTGTATATATATATATATATTGTTATATATAAAAAAGGTTGAACCTCAACCAGTAAGGGTCCCTACCACACCTAGTCTCAAAGGTAGTGTAGGAATGTAAATAAGGTACCAACGGTCCGCTAGCAGGAGCTTTGTCATATACACAGTAGTCTCCTGCCACACCTAGTCTCAAAGGTAGTGTAGGAATGTAAATAAGGTACCAACGGTCCGCTAGCAGGAGCTTGGTCATATACACAGTAGTCTCCTGCCACAACTAGTCTCAAAGGTAGTGTAGGGATGTAAATCAGGTACCAACGGTCCGCTAGCAGGAGCTTGGTCATATACACACCTAGTCTCAAAGGTAGTGTAGGAATGTAAATAAGGTACCAACGGTCCGCTAGCAGGAGCTTGGTCATATACACAGTAGTCTCCTGCCACAACTAGTCTCCGCTAGCAGGAGTTTGGTCATATACACAGTAGTCTCCTGCCACAACTAGTCTCCGCTAGCAGGAGCTTGGACATATACACAGTAGTCTCCTGCCACAACTAGTCTCCGCTAGCAGGAGCTTGGTCATATACACAGTAGTCTCCTGCCACAACTAGTCTCAAAGGTAGTGTAGGGATGTAAATCAGGTACCAACGGTCCGCTAGCAGGAGCTTGGTCATATACACAGTAGTCTGCATAAGGAGCCACCAGCACTGCAGTCAAGCCTATAGGCCAAGGAGCTCCCACACTATGCACTTGCTGGAAAGGAGCTCTCTTGCCTTTGGCAAGAATTGAACCCCTGACCTCCCTTTCGAGAACTCTTGCCCGGAACCAGTTGGCTATGTCCTGGGGACTTTTGTTATATATATATATATATATATATATATATATATATATATATATGTATATGACACTTTTGAGAGGAAAAACACATTATCTATCCTTTCCATCAGGAATAGTAGTGGTAGTTGTTGAAACTTCATCAATGTATTCAACAATTGGTGTGCTCGTACAATTATTTGGAAGACTCAGTTGCCACACGTATCAACTACTACAGCGTTTAACAAAGGAACAAGCTACACTTCCGCATTTATTCACTTTGATTTTGTGTTCTCTTAAGCGATCCTCGTGTAACGGATCTACCATATAGATCTAACATATACAATTTGCCTGAGCTGTACTTATAGATGGTGCGTTGTTAATAACCAAAAAAAAAAGATGGTGCGTTGATTGTCTTGTGAAAAGATTGGATCTTTAGGGGAAGACCAAGGAAAGATTAATTCTTTTGTCTTTTTTCTCGAATCTTGTAGAGGTTAATTCTGTTCAGCAAATTGCTGCTTTTGGGCTGCACACTTGCCCAAGCTTCATACTGTTCTTCAATTTGCCTTGGAGGATCTGGATCTGCTATTAGCTGATTAATCAATTTGGGATGCTACTGATCTTCATGAAATTTCATCACCATTATGATCTCAAATTCATAGAGTCCTTCATCAAGTGGACCA
This sequence comes from Eustoma russellianum, assembly GCA_036186865.1. NCBI lineage: Eukaryota > Viridiplantae > Streptophyta > Magnoliopsida > Gentianales > Gentianaceae > Eustoma > Eustoma russellianum. Next base: position 43,360,778 of record AP025040.1, read on the forward strand.
ACAAAAATTAATCACAAAGATATTATCCCAAATCTTGTAATCCACACCTTTCTAGCGGTGGCTGCCCTTTTAAACGATTTCATATCCGGAGAAACAGAATGTGAGAGAAAATATGAGACCTCTAATCATGCGTTGGCACGTGTACAATCAACTTTTTTTTAAAACAAAAAAAATTTAAGCCTCTTGATTTTATGTACAAGTGGCAGCGCGTGATTAGAGACCTTATATTTTGCCTTACTTTTTGCGTCTTCTCATCTAACTCATTTAAACGCCTTGGATTCTTATATTCACAGAAATATGATCATCAAAATAGAAAAGGAGAAGAAGCCCATTGAAAATCTGCGATTTTTCGGGAAAATACCTTGTAGCATATGTTTTGGAAAAGATCATATGTTAGTCAACTGTTTGACGTCCCGAGTCAATTTCAGAGATCTTTTGCTGAAAGTTCAGTCAGGCATATACCTTATATAGCATATGTTTTGGAAAAGATCAGATATATAAGTCAAGTGTTTGATGTATGTTAAGCTAGACACGATTGAGAAAAAATATTTTCTTCCTTGATTTCCTTTGATGATACAAGGCCCTATTTAAGCTGTACAATTATCTCCTAAATATGGTATACTCAATCTACACTAATTATGATTGCTTAATTTTCTCCACAGTATCCACTATACTAAGTAAGTCAATATCTGCTATTATGATACAATTATGATACAATTATGGTATATTATCAACACTCCCCCTCAAGATGAATGGTGGGATCGCCAACGTTCAACTTGCGCAATATACTCGTGAAGCTTCGCCCATTTACTGCCTTGGTTAGAATGTCAGCTAATTGATCTTCAGAGCATACATGAGGAAGCGTAACAATGCGTTCGTCAAGCTTTTCTCTGATGAAGTGTCTGTCAATCTCCACATGTTTAGTCCGATCATGTTGAACTGGGTTTTCTGAAATACTGATAGCTGCCTTATTGTCGCATCGTAGTTCCGTTGGTTCAGATATTGAGATGCCAAGCTCCAAAACAAGTTTTCGAACCCAAAGAACCTCCGTAATGCCTTTTACTATTCCTCGGAACTCTGCTTCTGCACTTGATAATGCTACGACCTTTTGTTTTTTGCTTCTCCATGTTACCAGATTTCCTCCGACCAAAGTAAGATAACCCGAGGTGGAACGGCGGTCAACTTGACTCCCTGCCCAATCAGCGTCAGTGTATGCCTCTATGTTGAGATGCCCATTGTTTCTGAAGAATAATCCATTGCCCGGGGTTCCCTTGAGATACCTTAAGATTCTGACCACTGCTTCAAAATGATGCTTTTGTGGACTGTGCATAAACTGACTGATCACTCCAACTGCATAGACAATATCTAGCCTGGTGTGTGATAGATATATCAATTTTCCCACTAGTCGTTGGTACTGCTCTCTGTCTGTCTCAGGTGCACCTTCCTTGAACTCCAGTTTGTGATTATGGATCATCGGTGTCTCGGCTGGCTTTGCATCAAGCATCCCAACCTCAGTCAGCAGATCGAGTATATACTTTCTTTGGCATATGTAAATTCCATCTTGTGATTGCAGCACCTCGATGCCTAAAAAATACTTGAGCCCTCCTAGGTCCTTCATTTCGAATTGAGTGAACAAATGTTTCCTGAGACGAGAAATTTCATCAGTATCACTTCCAATAATAATCATATCGTCAACATATATAATGAGACAAGTAACGAGACTTTCCTGTTTTTTAATAAACAATGTATGATCGGCGTTGCTTTGTTTGTATCCGTCTTTCTTCATAACTGTAGTGAACCTGTCAAACCATGCTCTTGGCGATTGTTTGAGTCCGTAAAGTGCCTTTTTTAACCTGCATACTTGTCCTGGTTTAAAATCATCACAAAAACCAGGAGGAGGTTCCATGTAGACTTCTTCACTTAGGTCACCATGTAAGAAAGCATTTTTCACATCGAATTGTTGCGGTGGCCAATTTTTGGTGGCTCCGATGGAGAATAGTACCCTGATTGTATCAAGTCTTGCAACTGGTGAGAAGGTTTCCGAATAATCTACTCCGTATGTCTGTGTAAACCCTTTAGCCACTAGTCTTGCTTTGTGTCGCTCTACGCTCCCGTCTGCTTTATATTTAACTGTAAAGACCCACTTACAACCCACAGGTTTTTATTTTCAGGTAAACTTACCACCTCCCATGTCTTATTTTTCATAAGTGCGTCCATTTCCACCATCATAGCCTCTTTCCATTGTCGTTTAGCACATGCCTCTTTTACCGTCCTGGGAATTTCTTCGGAGCATATCGTAGTTAAGAATCCTTTGGCTACACCACTTAGTTTGGTTTCAGGGATAGGATACTGGGAGGCTCGGGCTACCTTAGATGGAGAGTACCTTGCTGGTGGGATCCCTCTGCTTTTTCTGGGTGGTAGGATGCGCCCATGGCTTTCTGAAATAATATTATCATGATCTACCTCAAAATGCCCTGAACTAGCTGTATGTGTGTCAAGACAATGGCTATTGACAGAAACATGGTTATTTTCAGTGGAAACAGGTATATGATCAGAAACAAGGACATTTTCACATGCAATTGGATTGTTTGAAACATATGTATCCGTGTTTACCTGTTGAAGTGCATCCATCATCGGGATATCCTTGTCGGGTACTGGTGCCGAGGTTATACTATCGCTGGGTACTATAGCACAGTCGGAGCCATCTACTTGCCGTGTTGGCTCCATCATCGACGACCAGTGTGGGTTTGACAACCAATCGAATGGGGTCGCCATCGTTACCGATTATCGCGATAGTATAACCTCGGCGCCAGTGTGGGTTTGACAACCAATCGAGTGGGTCGCCATCGTTACCGATTATCTCCCTCTGACACCGAGATTGGGTGGAGAAGAAGAATTCGGTTTCAACAAAGACACAGTTCATAGTAGTATGGACGCGATGGGTACGAGCATTATAACAACGATAGCCTTTTTGGATGGAGGAGTAGCCAACAAAGACACACTTCTCGGCGCAGGGATCAAGTTTAGTGCGGTGGGCTTTAGGCACATGAATATACACTGTACATCCAAATAATTTTTGGGGAAGGGTAAGGACAGACGGGATGTCAGTGTGGGTAGATAGTATTTCTAATGGTGTTTTGTGGTGAAGGATGGTAGTGGGTAGTCGATTGCTGAGGTAGACGGCAGTAGATACTGCCTCCGGCCAAAAACCTCGAGGGACTAACGAGTCAATCATCATGGCTCGAGTCATTTCTAGGATAGTGCGATTTTTTCGTTCAGCGACACCGTTTTGTTCAGGAGTGTCAGGGCATGAAGTTTGATGAATAATACCATTTTCACAGAAGAATTTTTTAAGTGCCCCATCAAGATATTCCCCACCATTGTCTGACCGAAGTATTTGAATGGTGGACTTGTATTGAGTTTTGATCATAGTATGAAATTCAACAAATTTGAGAGCAACGTCAGACTTATTTTTTAGAAGATAAAGCCATGTCATGCGAGAACAGTCATCAATAAATATAACAAAGTAACGGAACCCTAATTGAGTGGCATTTGGGGATGGTCCCCACACATCTGAATGTATAATGGAAAAAATACGTTTCGAATGAGTATTATTGGAGCGGTAAGTCGCTCGAGATTGTTTGGCCCGGAGGCAAGTATCACAAGTAATATCTGGTAAAGTAGTAGAAAACAATTTCGGAAAAACTTTCTCGAGATAACCGAACGATGGATGACCAAGCCGACGGTGCCATAACCACAACTGGCGCGAGACAGTACCGGTGGCAAGATTAGACTTACCCTGTTGCACCACTGTATCAACGTAGTATAAACCGCCGTGTTCAGTACCACGTCCAATGATCTCCCGAGTATGAATGTCCTGCAACACACAAAACGAAGGATACATAAGAACCACACAATCCAATTGTTTTGTGAGTTGGCTAATGGACAGAAGTTTAGTGGATAGTGAAGGCACAAATAAGCAATGTTTAATTGTAACATTGGGGTTAAGCATGATGGAACCACCCCCACATACTGGGATAGTTTCACCACTTGCGGTTTCAACATGAGATTTATGTGGAGGGGAGTGATTCGTGAAATCACTGGGATCAAAGGTCATTGTATCTGTAGCCCCGAATCAAAAATCCATTGGGTATGTGATGGGTTAGAAATTTCGGGACTGATTGGGGGTTTTTCAAAACTTTTCGGACCAGAGGTGACATGATTTAATAAAGCAGGGCGGTCTGGGATAATTTTGGGGACTGCAGGGGTGCAACTGTACGTTCCAGACATTTGAGGGACCAAGATATTATTATTTTCAGAAATACAGGGGGAACATGTAATTTTGTGGGGGATTAAATGGTTAATTTGCGGAATAAAAGGAGAATGGGGGGTTAGGGTTACCGCCCAACCCCCAAATACCTGCGCCGTCTCCTTCGTTGTGAGGCTGCTGCTCTCCTTGGTGGTTTTCATGGCTGCCGCCGCTGTTCTGTATCTCTTTCCCCCTCCATCTCCCAGACCTTGAATCTGGGCTGCTTTTCCCCTGTTCTTGCTGTGGGGTTCTTCTTTCCTTCCCACCATTCGGGATACCCTACAATCTGGAAACAGCTTTCCTTCAAATGTCCCTTTCTGCCGCAATGTTCACAAAGAAAGTGGCTTTTGTCCACTTTTGAAGTTTGACGGGTTGGATGCAGCCCCTGCTGCAACCCCTTGTCTCCAGCACCTCGGTCCCTGCCCCGTCCCCGTCCCTGTGATGATTTTACTGCTAGTCCCTGTCCGATTCCCTGTGAAGATGAAAGATCTGAGGGACCGTGCTTAGTGAGACATGCTCTGGTCTCTGCTCGTTTTATTTCGAAGAATGCTGCCTCCATAGTGGGCAGCGGGCTTCGTTTTAGCAATTCCTTTTTTTCAGTTTCGTATTTATCACTGATTGCTGTGAGGAATTGATAAAGGCGAAACTCCTGCATTTTTTGGATGTATAAACTGATATCGTCTGGGCATTTCTAAGGTATCAATGGATACCCATACGTTTTGGAGATTATTCCAGCAGGTTTCTAAAGAACTCTCCCCTTGTCTGATATTGTTTGCCCTGCGGTGCAAGTCGAACACTTGCAGTGAGTCACCGCCGGATCTGTAGGTCAGGGCTAGTCCGTCCCATAGGGCTTTTGTCGTTGGATAACGAGATACATTGTTGATCATTGATGGATCAACATTCCGAAGGATCCACGTAAAGACGGAGTTATCGTCTTGTTCCCACTTTGGGAACTGCGGGTGTCAGGTGGGAACTCCGTCCTCGGCCTAGGATTGCTCTGTAAATGATTCTAGACCATAAAGCGAAATTACTGCCATTTAATTTGACAGCAATATTCATATTTTCTGGTAGAGGTGTATGTGTGGCTGTTGGATTAAGGCTATCCCTGAGGATGTGAGCCACCTGAATGGCCAGATCCCCAGGGCTGGGTGGATTGACTGTTTCTGGCTTGGATGATTCAGGTCTGTCTGACATGGTTTCTGGTTGTTTTGCAGGATATGAGGTGTTGTAATGAAGGTACTGAGCAATATGGTTTTTCCAGTCCGGAGGGTTGATGATAGTTCAGCAACCGGAAACTGGTAGGCTGGGATTGCGGGACAGGTAAGTATTCTGATCTGGCCGGAAAGATTGGCCGGGAAAGGTTATTTAGGCAATGATGAGTCTTCTTTTGAGCCTACGCCCAGAAAACCCACATTCGCAAGAACCGTGCTAGCTCTGATACCATGTTAAGCTAGACACGATTGAGAAAAAATATTTTCTTCCTTGATTTCCTTTGATGATACAAGGCCCTATTTAAGCTGTACAATTATCTCCTAAATATGGTATACTCAATCTACACTAATTATGATTGCTTAATTTTCTCCATAGTATCCGCTATACTAAGTAAGTCAATATCTGCTATTATGATACAATTATGATACAATTATGGTATATTATCAACAATGTCCTCAGTTAATGTTAGAGCTCTTTTGACTAAGCATCAACAACAACATTATCCCATTGTCATTGTCTTCGATGCTCTCGCTTATAACAAGATATAGAGGGTCAGATGTACGTAACTATACCTATGTGTTAGAAACACATAGAGTTGTTTCCCGATGACTCATAATGAAAATTGCGTCAAGCTGTGTCGATAAGCTACTTCACAATATAAGAAGTGCAACCAATTTAGTTAGTCATTTTGGTTTATTTCATCATATTCCAAATCGCAACTCTTTTGCTGAAAGTTCTTTGATAAACAACAAGTGATTCCCGTTGTTGGGATGGAAGAACAAGTTTTTGATGGAAGATCGAATTGTTTTATGCAGATATAAGCGCCAAAAGGGAAAAGGAGAAGCCTGATGAAAATCTTCCTTCCTTCGAGCGTGTACCTTATGTTGCACATGTTTTTGGAAAAGACCAGATATGCACAAATGTTTGACGAACCAAGTCAATGTGAAAGCTCTTCTGTTGAAAGTCCCTGCGGAAAATATGTAGGTTACGCTAGAGAAATGAAGACGTTTGGTTTTGATGATAAGACAAGGGAAGCCGAAGATAGATTGATTGGAGGGTGGAGATTGTTGGAAAAAGCATGTTAAAGTATTTTAAAATATGCTCCAAATTTATATATAAACGTGTATGATGTTGTTTGGGAGTTTGAAAGATGATTTGAACACTTTAAACTTGAAAGAAATCACTTGAATCGATCCATGTGTGAGTTGGATCGAACCAAATGAAAGCTGGAATGAAGTTGGTGTTTTGTTGGACATAGATCGATGACATTGATCGATCGATGTGGTGTGATGCAATGCTGAAAACTTTCTGTCCAACATAGATCGACATCGATCGATCAATGTGACATCGATCGGGCAGGATGCGAAGCTGAAAGTTTCTGTCCGACATCAATCGATGATCGAAGTTACATCGATCGATCGATGTACCAACAGTCAGAACTTTTCACTTTGAATTGCATCTTTTGGTCCAATGTTCATCTTCCTTCACCTTTGAACGGCTAGTAACTGACTTGGAGGAGTGTTAAACAGCTGAAATAAGTTTTATTGGTTGGTTTTAACACAACCCAAGGGCCATATATAGTAGGCCTTGGTATATTGAACAACATACTACAACTTTACAAAATCTGAGAATTTTTCAGCATTTAGACTCCTTCAACTCTTCTTCTATCATTTTCTTCTACTAAGCAAGTTTTTGTTCTCTCCTAGAGCAAAGGAAAGGAAGATAGCCGTTATATCCTGGGAAGCATTTGCTTGAAGACTACCTTGCTCTTTGGTAGGAGCAAAATTGCTTTAAGGACAGTGACAATCCGTCACGTCTCGGCTTTATTATTTTCTTGGTTGTTCATATTCCTACACTATTTTTCTTACAGAGACAACTAAAAGAGATGCCCATTGTTGGGATGAAACTACAAGGGAATTCTCAGCGAGTGTTTGATGATGGAAAGAGATCACACAAAATCACAGCAGCCGTAATTAGAAAGTCAAAAGTGTCCTATTCTATTAAATCTTATCCCATCAAATCTGTTGTAGTATCTTGTTGTAGTATCTATCTTTGACATTTAGACATATGAAACAAGTATAAAGGCTACATATTGTACTCATACAAGAGCAAGGAGAAAAATTCACTTCTTCATGGTATCAGAGCGTGTTCGATTCTGAACACAAATTCATCACAGTCCAAACCCACAAACAAAGTGCATCTGCACTAAACCATTCGAGAAAAAAAACCCAAAGCCAAGCTCATTCCCAGATACAATAAGTAAGCATTTGGTGATGGCTGGAACTCAGATTTGAATCATCATCGTTCCCAATAACATTTCGTAGCCTTCAGAAAAAAAACGCATGTTCTTCATAATCACAGAGGAGAGCAGCTAACCAGGAAAAAAAAACACCAGCCTACACAGCACACAAAAATGATGAAAGAAAAAAAATTTTTGGGACTCAGAATTAGTCATCACAGTCCCATAACCTTTCTCGACCTATAGCCAAAATCAGCACATAACTCCTTACCCAGCCAAATTCCTGCAACAGCCAAAAGAAGAATGTCAGGCACAGAAGAGAACAAATCAGAAAACAATGAGTTAGCACTCCAACTGGCTAACTTGTTAAAGACAAATCTCAGTCTGCAAACACCCAATCTCAATCCAGAAAATCTGTCCATAGGCATCAAGTTGAATGGGGATAATTATCAACTTTGGGCAAGCTTAATCCGACGAGCAGTGGGGGGAAGGGGCAGAAGTCAGCACCTTACGGGCATACCTCCTCCTCCCGCCCCCACGGATCCCAATTTTGTCCAGTGGGAAATCAATGATCATTGTGTTTTTACCTGGCTCATACAAAATCTAGAGCCTAATTTGATCAATAACGTGTCACAATATCCAACTGCCCAGACACTCTGGGAGGGACTTGCAATAACTTACGGCACAGGGTCTGATTCCCTGCAAGTATTTGACCTACATAAAAGAGCAAATTCCATCAGACAGAATGGGGGCTCACTGGAAGATACATGGAACAGATTATACGGCATCTGGATGGAGATCAGTAGACGTGAACCCAACCCTATGAGGGACACTGAAGACATCAACATCTACAATCAAAAGGTGCAGGAACAACGCCTGTACCAATTATTAATGGCAGTTGATGAAAAATTCGAGTCTATTAAACGAGAGTTGCTAAAAAGGGATTGTTTACCATCTCCAGAAGCAGCATATGCCGCAATCAGAAGAGAAGAGGCAAGGATTGCTATTTTGAGAGGAATCCCCTCAGAATCTGAGTCATCACAGGGGATTGGTACCGGACTTCGTATCAAAGGGAAACCAGATGGCCAGAAAGACACCACCTTCTCTCGCTCACAATCATCACAGCGAGAGAAGGATGATAGATCTAAGCTTGTGTGCACTCACTGTGGGAAGAAACGGCACACAAAGAAGGAGTGCTTTGAAATCGTAGGATACCCTGACTGGTGGGAGACCAGGCAGCAAGGGACGAAAAATAGAGATGGAGGAGTAAGCAAAGGGGCCATGGCAGTGGGCATCAACCCCGGAGGGGACGCCAGCACCAACCAGAAGGAAGCCACCCGCAGCCATGGACAGCAAATCGCAGAAAGAGACGAAGGATCCAGAAGCGGCGGCATATTCCAGGCAGACGCAGGAAGCTCAGGTAGGGTTGGGGGTTTTATAACCCCCAACCCAAATTCTGACTTTCCTTTTTTACCCTCACAGTTGGGTTATATTAACCCTATACCCCAGTTTTCCCAAAATACCCCTCCAGCTGCTGCCCTTTCCCAAACTGCCCTTATACCTACAAAGGCCAAAGATACATGTACACATCATCACCAATGGATAGTAGACAGCGGAGCCACAGACACGATGACGTTTGACCCAAACGATTTTATTCACCTAACAACCTTAAACCCCCATAAAACCTATATCGAAACCGCTAGTGGCGAACTAGTCCCGGTTACTGGTAGCGGTACCATTGCTCTATCTCCCCGTATCCACCTAAAAAATTGTCTTTACATTCCCAACTTATCTTCAAAACTCCTATCCCTTAGCCAACTTACAAAACAATATAACTGCGCTGCACTCATATATTCCGACTTCTTTCTCTTGCAGGACATTCCTACGAGGGAGATCATTGGGCGTGGCACTGAAAGCCATGGACTATACTACATGGACGAGGTTGCTCAACAGGGTCGGTCCATGCTTGCTCACCAGACGTCTGATGGTCAACTGTGGTTGTGGCACCGACGACTGGGTCATCCCTCCTTCGGTTACCTCCGTACTTTATTTCCCAGTTTATTTCCTCAGTCTAATAAAAATCCAGTATGTGATACATGTATTCTTGCCAAACAACACAAGGGCACGTTTCGCCCCAATAATACTCGTGTCGAACTATGTTTTTCACTCGTTCATTCAGATGTATGGGGGCCGGCACCATCTCCTACTCCACAAGGTTTCCGTTACTTTGTTCTTTTTATTGATGATTATTATCGTATGACGTGGGTTTACTTTCTTAAAAATAAATCTGAGGTACCCACTAAATTTATACATTTTTTCAATATGATCGAGACTCAATTTCAAAGAAAAATCCAAATCCTTCGTTCCGATAATAGAGGGGAATATATGTCTCACCAACTTCAAACATTTTTCCAGACCACTGGCATTGTTCATCAAACCTCCTGCCCCAATACACCACAACAAAACGGTGTAGCCGAGCGGAAAAATCGCTTATTACTGGAAATGGCAAGAGCCATGATCATTGAGGCCAATGTTCCAAAAAATTTCTGGCCCGAAGCCATCGCCACCTCTGTATATCTCCTTAACCGTCTTCCTTCCCGCACTCTTCACAAGAAAACACCTCTCCAAACTCTTGGTAGTCAAGTATGCATTCCATCTATTATGACCTTACCTCCAAAAATCTTTGGGTGCACGGTTTATGTTTATGTCCCGAAACATGAAAGGACTAAGCTTGACCCGTGTGCCGAAAAATGTGTCTTTGTTGGATACGCTACACATCAAAAGGGCTATCGCTGTTATAACCCCCTTACCCGTCGTATCCATGTCACCCTAGACTGTGTCTTTGTTGAAACCGAGTATTACTTTACCCCCAGTACTCAGGCCCAGGGGGAGACTTCAGATGAGCCTTTCGACTGGTTTCATGATCACAGGAAATCAGAAGATGGTCAACAAGGGCAAGCAGGTGGCGCCACCGAACATGCCCAGTCCATAGTAGATAGTCCTGAAGCTCAAGTGTCATTGTCAGATGAGCCTTTATCTGGGAATGTACTACAAGAGGTGAGTGAGTTAACCTCTGACCTACCCATTTCTCAGTCTTCCTTATTACCTGAACCTGTTAATTTAACCGAGTCTGGTGAAATATCTGAGTGCCCTGCGCCCCATGATGAGTTACAGGTACACAGCTTGCCACCACGAAGAAATCGAGGCATCCCACCTCAGAGGTATTCACCAGAAAAGATACCTCGATACACCAGACACCCAGTGAATTTGACCATATCAGGTAAAGGGAAAGCGTTGTTCATGACACTATGTGAAGAGAAGCTTCCACAAAATGTAAATGAGGCACTTCAACATGAGGAATAGAAAGAAGCAATGGAAGTAGGAATGAAGGCCCTACAAAAAAATAATACGTGGGAAAAATGCGTGCTGCCCAGAGGGAAAAGACCTATTGGATGCCGATGGGTCTTTACCGTAAAATATAAGGCCGATGGCTCAATTGAACGATATAAGGCACGACTGGTAGCAAAAGGATATACCCAGACCTATGGGATCGATTACTCAGAGACATTCTCCCCGGTTGCTAAGATTGACACTATCAGGGTCTTATTCTCTGTTGCGGTTAATAAAGAGTGGCCGTTGTACCAATTTGATGTTAAGAATGCGTTCTTGCACGGAGAGTTGAAAGAAGAGGTATATATGGAGCCACCACCTGGGTTTGGGCGTTTTTTTCGAAGAAAATGAGGTGTGCAGGCTTAGAAGGGCACTCTATGGATTAAAGCAGTCTCCCAGAGCATGGTTCGGAAGGTTCACACATGTCATGAAAGAAAATGGGTACAAACAGAGTAATGCGGACCACACGTTATTCCTAAAGCAAAGAGGTAAGCTAGTTACGTGCCTAATTATCTACGTTGATGATATGGTTCTGACAGGAAACAACAGGGAAGAAATGGACCGCCTTAAGACAAGTTTGTTTAAAGAGTTTGAGATGAAGGACTTGGGAGAACTAAAATACTTCCTTGGAATAGAAGTGTCAAGAACAACTGGAGGATTGTTTATATCTCAGAAAAAATATGTCATGGATCTTTTATCAGAGGTTGGGATGATAGATTGTAAACCATTTGACACTCCCACAGCAACAAACGTGAAACTACAAATTAAGGAAGGAGCCTCAGAAGTAGATCGAGAACAGTACCAGAGATTGGTAGGAAAGCTTATCTATTTGTCTCATACACGACCAGATATTGCATATGCAGTTGGATTGGTTAGCCAGTTTATGCATCAACCGCAAACGGAACATCTTGAAGCAGCAATGAGAATTCTGAAGTATCTAAAAGGAACTCCTGAGAGAGGGATTTGGTTCAGGAAACATGGACATTTAAAAATAGAAGTATACACAGATGCAGACTGGGCGAGAGACAGAAATGACAGAAGGTCAACGTCGGGGTATTTTTCATTAGTTGGAGGCAATCTAGTTACATGGCGAAGCAAGAAGCAAAAGGTAGTCGCTCTGTCAAGTGCAGAAGCCGAGTTTAGAGGAATTTCTAAGGGAATCATGGAAGTCTTGTGGTTGGATAAATTATTAAAAGAAGTTGGCTTTCCCGCTCATGCTCCAGCCAAACTTAAATGTGACAATAAAGCAGCGATTAGCATCTCAGAGAACCCCGTTCAACATGATAGAACCAAGCACGTAGAAATTGACAGGCATTTTATCAAAGAGAAGCTTGATAAGGGAATAGTTGAGATACCGTTCGTACCATCAGAAGATCAGCTTGTTGACATTCTCACAAAGGCAGTAACAGGAAGGATCTTTGAAACAACGTTGCGCAAGTTGAACATTGGAGATCCCATTGATCAACTTGAGGGGGAGTGATGGAAAGAGATCACACAAAATCACAACAGCCGTAATTAGAAAGTCAAAAGTGTCCTATTCTATTAAATCTTATCCCATCAAATCTATTGTAGTATCTTGTTGTAGTATCTATCTTTGACATTTAGACATAGAAAACAAGTATAAAGGCTACATATTGTACTCATACAAGAGCAAGGAGAAAAATTCACTTCTTCATTTGATGTCCCTAGTCAGTGCGGAAGCTCTTCGCTGAGAATTCTGCAAACGAAAAAAGATGCTGGTTTCACTAGAAAGGAAATGAAGATGACTGGTTTGAAAGATAACACAAGAAAATTGAAGATAGATTGGCTGGAAGGCGGAGAATTCTCATTGCTGGGATGAGGCTACAGGGGAATTCTCAGCAAGTGTTTGATGTCCCTAGTCAATTCGAAAGCTCTATCGCTGAAAATTTTTCAATCGAAAATGATGCTGTTTTCACTGAAGAGGAAATTAAGATGACTGGTTCTGAAGATAAGACAACGGAAATTGAAAATAGCTTGATCGGAGGCCTGAAGTTTCCGATTATTGTGATGGAGCTACATGAGAATTCTCAACAATCATTTGATGTCCATGTTCAATTCGAAAGCTCCTGTTGAAATTTCTTCAATTGGAAATAATGCTTGTTTGACTAGAGAGGAAATGAAGATGATTGATTTTGAAGATGAGACAAGGGAATTTGAAGATAGATTGATTGGAGGGTGGAAGCAACTACAAGTGATTCCCATCGTTGGGATGTCAGGACTAGGTAAGACAACATTTGCAAACCACTTATTTAATGATTTTAAAATTGTTCGCCACTTTAACATTCCTGGATGGAATTCAGTGTAACTACTAGATTTTCACCTCTGGTGCAGGATAAGAGTACAATCACCTCTCTAAAAACATGGTCCAGGATAAGAGTACAGGGAGACATATGGTTAAGATTAACGAGGTTTATGCAGGATATAATAGCACCTTATATTATATTCAGGGGCTTGTATAGTCTCTACACTTTAGGTAACTTTGCACTTTTTCGTGTTGATCTTTGCTTTTTATTATTTGTTTTTCATTATTTGTCTACATATGTACATATGGAGCTGTGGGTCTCGCTGGAATCAAACTTTCTATCATTTAGGATGGAGGTATTGTTTGCATGACTATAACCTTCCCCAGACCCTAGCAATAGCTTTTGATGTCATTGGAATATACTAGATATGTGTTGTTGTGTCAAGCTGTATCGATCAACTGCTGCTTCACAATATAAGAAGTCAGTCAATTTAGTGAGTCATTTTATTTTATTTGATTATATTCCAAAGTCAAGAAAGAATATATCCTTGACTACATTGGATATCGAAAATTCCAACCTCATTAACTCTTTATCAAATTAATTTAGAAAATGCAAATGAGAAAAGTGATCATGCTTCTAATCCGACAATAAAGTTGTGCATCTATAGGGTATCTCTGCCTTATTTGTTTATTTTAGTATTAAAGCTTGTGTTGATTTATATTTTCAAATTTTTCATGGATTTTTTTTTTCATTTTTTGATATATAAAGTACTACCTTAACAATTAGTTAAACTTTGTTTGCTAACAAGATTTTAAAACTACTTCAAGGAAGTCTAGCATCACAAATTTAGATGACAATAGAAGGCCTAGTTTTCTTTACTCCAACAATTTCCACTTTCCAACTTTAGGTAATTAGCATCCTTTTCTTTGCTTCCTTTTTGTTTCTCTTGAAAAATTCAAGCAAAAAAAACTTATGTTTGGAGACAAAAAATTAGTGTTGGTTGTACTGGTTTTAAATGGGAGGGAAAGAAGATTATTGTTAGCTTTCATCTCATTATTGTGGAATTATGTTGCTGCGGTGTCATGATTTTGGTTTTTATTAGTTTTATGGTGTAGTTATTTTTGATTTAGTGGACTTGGAAGCCAATAGAAGTTCAAGTTTGTGGTTGCTCCTTGTTTGTCCTTATGAGTAGGGATGTAGGGCTGTAAACGAGCCGAACGAGTCGAGCATTACGTTGTTCAAGGTCTGTTCATTTAACTTAGCGAACGAGCTGAGCTTGTTCGTTTATTTAAACGAACATATTTACTTGTTCAAGCTTGGTTCGTTTAACTCAACGAACAACATTAACGAGCCGAACACCTTAAACGAACGGTGTCACTTACCGAGCTCGAATAGAAAAAGGTGTTCAAGCTCTGTTCATTAACCTTTTATCCGAGCCGAGCTCGAGCTCGAACCAAACGAGCCGAACAACCGAACGGCTTGGTTCATTTACAATCCTAAGCTATACTTTGAATTGCTTTAGAGTTTAGAATGCAGTCATTTATTTAATGCTTCTGTAAGTTATAAGCAGTGACCTATAAAGGCTCTTGAATTTGGTGATCATATCAAAATATTTGTCAAAGACGTGATTGATAATTGGTAAATTCCATCTAAGATTTTGAGTTGCATGGCTTTGAAATTTTATAGTTTACTTTTTTTTTTCCTTTACCTCATAGCTGAGTCATACAGGACTTTGAATAATTTACAGTGTATTTAAAAAATTGTTTATGTGATATTCTAGATTCAATGGTGATTGAATTATCAATTGGATGTGGAAAAAATTAAAAAAAGAAACACAGGAAATGTCAAAATGAGCACATCGAGACAATCAAACATATCGAGCCAATTTTATGTTAAAAATCGAGTTTGATTGTTCGAAGATATTCGAGCATAACTAAGTCAAATTCGATCAGCGTCAAAATTGATTCAAATCAAGCTCAAACATTTTATATTATGCTGGAGTGGTCTTGAACTGTTGAACATAACTAAAATTACCGCATGTTCGCTTTGATAAGAAAAATATTCGATTCGATTGAAATGGTTGAAACCCTATAATTCAAAATAGATAAAACAATAGTATATTTAATCGAGTGTGGAGCTTCTCCCTCTAAGAACAACACACTCACACAAACAGTTGGTATGCAGTTTTAGGGGTCGAGAATGCAGAAGACGTTAGGGAATGATATGGAGTCGCCGGAGGTTTCACCGGAACATCTCCGCTGTGGGAAGAATGACGGGAAGAGTCGGCACAGCCCCAAGCACGTGAATAATTCCAAGGCTAGCGGGAAGAAACCGGAGAGTTACCGGAGCGGGGCAGCTGGTAAAGGCGTTGCTTTTGACGATGATAAGTCGAGGAAGGTGAGATCGGTGACTAAGGGCGGGAAGAGGAAAAGGACTGTGAAAGATAGTGATGAATCGTCGGAAAGGGTGTTGCAGATGGAGAAGAAGACGAGAAAATGTGCGATTACCTCTAGTGGAAGCACTAAGGTTGATATAAGGAGGAAACACTTCAGTACTGATGTAAGCGCTTCTTGATTGTCCTAGTCAGGACTTTTAGATAAATGTCTGTTGAATATTCCTATTTCAAGTATCGAAATTGATCTGTGTGAGGAATTAATTTTGCAGGATCCTGAAGATGATTGCCAGATGTGCCATCAATGCATGATAAGTACTAGAAAGGTTATCAGATGTCGCAGGAACCGTGACCGAAAGACTGGCTGTTTTAGGCGCTACTGTGAGCCTTGTATTGATCAATGGTAGCCTTCTTATTCTTTGCGAAATTTGCCATTTTCCTGGCCTATATTTCTTGAACAAGTGCAATTTCCCCGTCGAAGGGAAGAGGGCATGGTAATTATTGTGCAGACATGACTCTGTCTGGTGACTTATGATATAATTCGACGCAGTGCTTAGGATCATACTCTGCAGGGGTCTATGATGTTACGAGGCAAAAGAACGAGTGTTGAAGTGTACTGTCGATTTGTTTCTGATTTGTATCTGTAAGATGTTTGTAGCTGGCTGCTCTTGCATATTCGATCAGTAACGTATATGTAATTCAAATAGTTATTCTTACAGTAGTGACTAACTTTAGTTCCTTACTTTACTTTGTTCCTATAACAACTTTTATCATTAAATATAACCTACGTGCAACGGCTGATGAGCTGATCATTTATGTTTGTAACAGTTAGTTTGTTTATCATGTCGAGCTACTGTTGTGTATGTTTCTTGCTGACATACTAAGTAAGCTGTCAGCGAAGTGTTTATCTTATGTAACTTGCTGCATTGTAATGCTCAATGTAGGTATCCTCATCTGTCACATGAAGCTATTATTGAGGCTTGTCCTTATTGTCGTGGTAACTGCAATTGCAAAGCCTGTTTGCGCAAGACTACGATATTAAATGTTAGTTGCTGTGACATTTACTTCATTTTGTTTATTTTCGGTGTTTTCTGTTTGTTTTTATTATATTCCTTTGTTGTATCAGCGTGAAATCTATGACGGTGACCCGAAGGACAAAAATGAAAAATTAGATCGTCACAAGTATCTGGTGGGTATGCTTGGGTCCTTTTTCCAACAATTTTCTCTTTATCAAACCAAGGAAAAGGAAATGGAAGCTAAAATTCGAGGTATGATGATTCTTCACATTTGGTATTATACAGTGTGTTATACTTAGGTTGATGTATGAGCTTTGTGTGTTTTGAACATTTTCCTACTGCAAAACCCCTTTCTATTGTGAGGTTCAAGTCATTAGTGTGAGTGCACAGAAGGTAGTTTTGGAGTACAAATTGCACGACAATAGCTATGGAGCCAAAAAGAGGAGGGACTCGGCATGTAGCATATTCTGCTTGCTTCTTAAGTTATAAAAATTCTCTCCTTATGAGCATCCCTAGTACTTCTTCACATGATAGGTTATGTATATTGATAACGTATCTTGATCATTCTATGATTTTTCTCGTGCTTGATAAATAATGATGCAGGGCTATCGTCAACAGATTTTGAGATTGATAGAATTGAGTGTTCTTCCGGAGAGCGGCTATTTTGGTATCATATTATAGTTAAACTCATTTTTTATTTTGTACATTTAATTATTATTTTAGTTATTATTTTTGCAATGTTTTCTTTGGTTGCTTGATTACTTGATGCCTTTGCCTGCAGCAACAATTGTTCTACATCTATAGTTGATCTTCACAGGAGCTGCCCAAATTGTGCTTATGATCTCTGTCTAACTTGCTGTAGTGAGATACGTTCAGGCTGCCTGCGAGAATGTAATGATGAGATTATTCCTTACGTCGACGGAGGAAAGGATTACTTGCACGGAGGGCAATTTAAGCCTAGCCAGCAAGAATGTTCTTCAGTAATTGCCAGTGAATTAGCTTCCATCAAGGAGACGGTCCTACCACAGTGGAAGGCAAAAGAAACTGGTGAAATCCCTTGTCCTCCAAAGGAATGGGGTGGTTGTGGTTATGAACACCTAGAGCTCAGATGTATTTTTGCTGAAAAGGATGTCTCTATGTTGAAAAAAAGACTTGACAAATTCACAGCAATGCATGGTCCTTTTGTTGGGCCAAAAGAATGCAAGCAATGCTCTTGTTCTACTGGGATTAATGATGTCGATATCGGAAGCAATAGACTGAGGAAAGCTGCTTCCAGGAGAGGCTCTGAGGACAATTATCTCTATTGCCCCTCTGCTAGTGAGCTCCTCCTAGGAGACCTCGAGCACTTTCAGAGACATTGGAGAATGGGAGAGCCTGTACTTGTTAGTGATGTACTTAAACTCACATCTGGACTGAGTTGGGAGCCTATGGTTATGTGGCGTGCATGCCGTGAAGTTAGAATTAAAAGAGGATCATCAGATTTGTTGGTGACCGCAGTAGATTGTCTGGTTTGGTGTGAGGCAAGTTACTCATCATTACTGTCTTACGGTTTTGTGTACAGTGTGGTGAATGCATGGCTTTATTGTTCAAATACAAGGTGCTTGGTTGTCTAGTTTGATTGGCAAGATAAAAATGTGCAGCAGCTGTGACTTTACTTTTGTAAACTGAATGTCATATTTTTTAAGTTGAAGTTGAATGTCATTTTAGGCTTCCTTTTTTGCTTTTGTTCAGTCTTATGATGCGTTGGACCCTTAATTTTAGAGTAATGCTGGTTGAATTTGACTTTGTATTGGGTCTTTTGATCCAAGTCATCATACCGTTTACTACAATACTTTATCGTTGTAATATTCATAGGGTCCTATAATTATTGAATATTATATCGGTTGACGTATGGTTTTCTCTGGTGTAAATTGTAGCTCTGGCAAGATATGTATCTTCACTGGTTGTTTTTTTTTTGGTAATTTAAATTTTCATATAAAGGCCAATCGGCAGATTTACAAATGTTCTATCGGCTTGAGTTAAATGGAAGTCACAGCCAGATAGATAAAGGAGGCTTACAATATGCGGTAACCACAAAATTGATCTCAAGCTAATCGATCGATACCAGCCCAATACAGGGCACAGATGGCAAAACAAAATAACAAAAACTACAGTCACTCCATAGACTTCAACTGTACTAGGATTCGGTTAGAGGTTAGAGACAGCATCCTTTAAATCTTTTTCAATTCTACACCCTTTCCGTGATTCACAGTTCCAAATGTTTCAGCCCCTGGTTCCCTGGAAAAGGCACCTTTTTCCAGCAGCCGCTCTAGTAGCATTTCTGTTGGCCTTGTGTATTTGTGAAGTTGAAATTTAGGGTTAGACCAAATGTGGGATATCCCAGTTCACCTCCCCTGATCATCTCCCAATCTCAGCGATGATATAACTTCAGAAGATATACCTTACAAAAGCACGAAGTGAAAGGTTCTTTTTTTCCCCACATTTGGCTGTGTCTGCATTTTGTTGCCTTTTTTTTAAGTATTGCCTTGTTTTGTTTGAATCCATTTAGATATACTAGTGTTTTTTTTGTAAATTAAAATTTTATATATATGACCATGGAAGGTACGATTACAAAAGTTGTTGTTTGGAAGGGAACTACAAGTTTAACTTGCGCAAAAGTATATGTGGCTCACATAAGACTATCCAAACTGCCAACTTGTACAAAAGTGTTTCCAATAGCAACAACATGCCTACCTACCACTTGAATTCCACTCCTCAACTATCGAATTTATGCATAACATAAGCAAAAGATGGGGAGAGCCAGAGCTAATCTTTGAGCTGTGCCAATCTTCATGGGTCCAAAATCATCTACTTCAGTGCATTTGGATCTAGGCAATATGCTAGATCCAAGCAAGTGTCCGTCTTTAATAGTCTAGTCCAAGCAATGTAAGAATTGTGCCCATACGCTGTTGAGGGAATATGTTACCCAGATTATCCTGCGAGCACGAGAAAACAAAGCCATAATCATAGACAAAAACAAGACAAAGATATGTGAAAGAGTTTCCATAAGTGAAGTTCAGATGTGTTGTGGCAGTGGTTGTTTGTGTAGGTTAGGTGGCGGAGGTGTCCTTTTAAGTGTTTCCGTTGATACTCTTAGATTGATGGTTAGTTCCCAGTTGAATTTGTTATGTTTGTAGTTCCTCCAGGTACCTACATTGAATATAATGCTTTGAAGTATGTCTTTGAGTGTCAATTCGTCGCTTTTGGTGGTATATTGGAAGAGTGTTGTTTCTCTCTTTCCAAAGGTGATAAACTGTAGAGGAGAATGCAAAATGGGCTATGGCCTTTAGTTATTTTGTTGCCCATCCATTGGAGCCGCCTTTAGCCAGTCAATGGACTTATGTCACCCAATGTTCCTAAACTTGCATCTAATGTATTTTAGAACATTAGTTCAGACTATACTCGAGTATGAATATTGGAAGAATAGATGGTCATGATCTTCAGCGTGCCTGTGACAAAGAGCACAAGAGTTTGCCTAGATTAGTCCCCAGCTAAGTAGTTTGTACTGAGTATTCATACTCTTCCAACATGCAAGCCAAAGGACAATTGCATATCGGGGAAGAGAGTGCTTACACCATATTATGCTGTTCCAATCCTTTAAGTGTAGCTGTGTTTGTAGAGCAACCGAGGCACTTTTGATTGTGAAGTGAGTGTTAGGCCGCCATATCCAACGATCAGTTTATCGTTTAAGTGGGATGGACCTACAAACTTCATAGATACAGATAACTTGGTCATCCCAACCTCTCCCATATGGCAAGTTCCAGCGATTGACATCTAAGACAGCGGCAACTTTGGCGTTTTCACTTATTTGAAGTTTCCTTTTGAGTTCAGGTTTATTCATACCTAATATCTCCCAGGAGGTGCCATGAGTCATACCAAAATGAAGTGTTTTTACCATTCCGAATGTCCTTGGAGATGCAATGAGTATACTTATCCCTAACCAGTAGTAACTTTTTTCATAACCAAGAGTCCCTTGGTCTTGGCCTGACCTCCCAGAGTGATTTCCATGTTAATTTCACTTTGTGTACCCATTTCACCCAAAGTTTTCCTTTTTTCCACAGATATTCCAGATGCTTTTCATAATATATGCATTGTTTACCAATTGCAGATCATGAATGCCTAGGCCTCCATTTTCTTTAGGCAGACAAATAATAGACTATTTCACTTTAGCTTTGTTGGTACCACCCCACAAGAAGGATTTTAGGATCTTTTTCACTTCCCTAATGATGCCTTTTGGCAGGAAAAACAAGGCTGTCCAATATCTACAGATCGCCATCAGGACAGAGTTTATGAGTTGGAGTCTTCCTCTGTAAGAGAGGTTTTTTACAGTCCAGCTATGCACTCTGTGGTTTACCTATCCAGGAGATCTCCACAGTGGTTGTAGGGGAGTTTACCCGTGATCAGAGGGAGGCCTGAGTATCTGATTGGGAGGTTTCCTAGGGGCATGCCTAAGATGCTACTTAATGTCATCTTTTCTTGTTGTGAGGCCTAGTAATGAAGATTTCGCATTTTTGCAAGTTGGGTTTTAGGCTAGAGAGAGTTAAGAATTCATGGAGGGTTTCTTGCACTGTTAGTATGGAAGGGACATCAGCTTTAAACAAGATAAACAAGTCGTTAACGAAGATAAAAGATGAGATTTTCAAGGATTTACATTTTGGGTGAAAATTGAATCAAGGGCCCTTTGTTTTGCTGTTTGTCAATTGAATGAACCCTTCCATAGCTAGAATAAAGAGGCTAGGGGAGAGGGGGTCTCCTTGTCTAAAACCTCTAAAAGCATTAAATGCCCATTTAGAGCCCCATTGAGGTTTATGAAGAACGAGGTAGTTGAAATGCAGAGTTTTATCCAGTTGATAAATTTCTCTGGGAAGTTCATACCCTTTATTATTCAGAAGAGATAGTCCCAGTTTACTGTGTCAAAAGCTTTCATAATGTCCATTTTGATGGCACAATACTTTGGGCCTCCGTTCCTATTGTAGTTTTTAACAATTTCATACATTTGAAGGATATTGCTTTGGATTGTACTGCCTTTCACAAAGGCAGTTTGGTTTTCATTTACTAGGGATGGAATCAGGGGTTGTAATATGTTTACTAGGATCTTAGAGATCACTTTGTAGGTTACATTATGACAAGATATTGGTCTAAATTGTTTCTAGTTAATGGGGTTGTCCACTTTAGGGATGAGGGTGATGGAGGTGGAGTTTACTGGGTAGAACATGTAGTTCTTGTGGAAGAAATATTCAATGGCTTCTATGAACTCCTAGCCAACCAGATCCCAGTTTTCTTTAAAGAAGATGGCTGAATATCCATCTGGGCCTGGTGCACTATTTGATTTTAGGGAGAATAATGAGTCTTTTATTTTCTTCCTAGAGATAGGAGATATAAGGCCTTCAGCTTGTTCTAGGGAGATTGTTTTCCCAACCCAGGCTTGGGGGGGGCATGTTTTGCTTTTGGGGTGCTGTGAATAGGCTCCTAAAAATTTCAATGACCATATCTTGTACCTGCCTGTATTCCTCAATCATCTCTTGTTGATCATTTTGCAGCCCGAGTATCTTGTTTCTAGTGTTATGGACTTAAATAGTTCTATGGAAAAAGTTTGTATTTTTGTCTCCCCTTTTTCATCCATTTGATTCTTGATTTCTCCTTATAAAAGGATTCTTCAAAGTACATTAGATCCGTGTATGTCCTACTAGCATTTTTTTACTTGTTCCTGTAGTGGGATATTATGGGGTATTTTTTTTGCTAATTCAACTTGAGCATCTTCCAGTGTTGTCTGTAGCGCGCCTGTAGCGCGCTTGTAGCGCGTAGTGCATGTAGCGCAAGATCAATCGCTACAAGGTCATGTAGCGTAGCAACCTCCTAGAAGCGCAGCCGAGGCGCGTGAAGCGCACGAGGCGCATGTAGCGCACGTAGCCCACGTAGCGCACGCTTCAGTAATTTCAGTTTTTTTTAAAAAAACGGTTATTAAATAAAAGAAAAGAAAAACTAAATAATAAAGCCTAAGCTACAATCCCATAAAAAAAACCTACCGTCTAAAAGAAAAGTCGACATCAAAAGTCGACGACATCCCGTTCTGAAAACAAAAAATTCGACATCACTATCTACCCTTTCTCTAACCACCGCTGGTATTACCACTCTCTGGCGCCATTAGTCACCACCGGCGCAGTCTCTTCTTCTCTTGTACTCTCGAGCTCTCTTCATATACAAAGCAGATTGCCTGAACAAGTTTTTGAGTGGACGCCAAAAACTTGCTCGAAGACTCTGCTTTCTATATGAAGTTTGAACAATTTGAACAATTGTTTTTATGTTCTATCTATGTTTTGATTATATCTATGCTTGAACTTTTTGAACAATTATGAAATTTTATATTATGTTTATGTTGTTACCTAATATTTTTAGTTTATTAGTTGTCTATGCGCCTCGAATGCGTGTAGCGTGCGCTACGGCGCTTTGCGCTACACGCTACAAAAATTTGGCCATTGCGCTACAGTGCGCCTCGCGCTATTGACAACACTGGCATCTTCTAGGATGGTTTTTGCCTTTTCAACTCTGGCAGAGATGTTATAGAACTTTTTCTTATTTAGTGCTCTAAGGGGATCTTTTAGTCTTTTATTTTTATTCGTGAAGCTTTCTAGGAGGTTACCTCTTATCTCCTCTTTCCCTATGGTCTTAAAGGCTGGGTGCCTTAGCCAATTTTTCAAGAATTTGAAGGGTTTAGGGCCAAATCTCAAGTCCCTTTTTATGGTAAGGATACTTGGAGAGGGATCAGAAGAAATAGGAGCCTCAAAGTCAAGTTAGAAGTAGGGTTTTATACTTTTCCGATGTTCATTGCAGAACATATGCTCAATTTTTGTGTACACTCTCTTGTCTACCTCTTTATTGTTGGACCAGGTGTATTCAAATCCTCTAGATGGAATATTTACAATATCAATATCTTTAATCCATTGTGTAAATACTTTGATGGCATTCCTAT
The DNA here is from genome assembly GCA_036186865.1 of Eustoma russellianum. Lineage (NCBI taxonomy): Eukaryota > Viridiplantae > Streptophyta > Magnoliopsida > Gentianales > Gentianaceae > Eustoma > Eustoma russellianum. Next base: position 43,384,609 of record AP025040.1, read on the forward strand.
CAATCCTTTTCCGTCCAAACTTCCTTTTCCATCCAATATAATGTTAAAATCTCCCATGAGGAGCCAACACTGGGTTCCACACATTTGGTGTTATATATAAGTTCATTCCGCAGATCTCTTATATTACTCCTCTCATTAAATCCATATACTACTCATTCTACAGGTTATGGATTGTGGGGAAGTATCGAGAACCTTGCCTATGTATATACTGGGGTTCCACGCTACCCATATTCTAGATGGAGAATTGAGGAGATCGTTATGCATAGTTACCCAGTTGTTAAGGGTGTATTTGGAGAGTTTGTCAAAGTTTTTATCCCTCACTTTTACTTCAACTAGCCCAGTGAGGTTGATTTGTTTCCGTCTGATGAAATTTTTAACCTTTTTTTTTTGTCTGAGAGGGCATTTGAGTCCCCTCACGTTTCAACACGCTATTTTATTCATCTAATTTTAGGGCCCCTAGGCCTCCCCTACTACATCCTCTTTGTTTTGCCTTGGAGTGAACTGACCCCTTCCCTGAAGCCTGTCATTCTTCATCCTAGGAAATATTCCTAGTGTTCTCAGTGAGTTCTAGTGCTCTCTGACAACCTAGTCCATGTGGTCTTGGTTAGATTCTTCCGTTGGTGAGGAGATGCTTAGGTTTTTTGCTGGTGAATGGGCTACCAGTGTGTAGTCCTTCTTGTTTTCTGTGGAATTTAGGGTTTTGGGACTGCTTTTGTGCCTTCTGTTCTTGTGATTTATTGGAGTCAGACATTGGTGGATTGTTTAGAGTGATGGGGGATAGCTGGGATGTTTTGCCCATAAGTAACCCAAGGGGTGCAGAGCTATCTATAGAATCTTTCTCAGATAGGACCTGATTCCTGGGCTCCTTACTGTCTGATGCCTCCCCTTCTTCCTCTATTGTGAGGTTTTTGTCACTTTCTTGGGGTGTATAAGGCTTCACACCATTCCCCACCTGTTCACCCTCAAAACTGCTTAGGTCTCCAAATTTGGACTCAGTATTAATGGCATGACTAATTCCTTCCAGCACACTAAATCGATTCTTGTTTTGACTATGGGAGGGGGTACCAGATTTGTCGCTGCCTATAGCTTTCCTCCTGGAAGGACAGGCAAGGGTCCACTCTTTAGGCCCGTTTGTATTCCTAATTTGGGGGACTGCTGATATGGCTTCAGTGGAGTTTCCTATTTCAGGAGCATCTCTTGTGGGTTGGCCTATTCCTCTTCCCCCTGACTCTGTTATCTGGGAATTGTTGTTGTGGTGTAAATTGTTTCCTTGTAGGGGATTCTTCTTTGGTTGGTTAGTTTTGCCTATGTTCAGCTTTTGGTCACAGGGTTGCCCAAATGTTTTGCATTTTAAGCATTGGGTGGGCATCCATTCATATTCAACATCTTGTATACAGTCCTTACCATATTCATCCGTGAAGTGTAAGGTGTTTGGGTGGTTTTCTCCATCTTTGAGCTCTATGCATATCTAAGCATAGGAGACCCTAGATTGGGAGGCGGTTAATCGGTCCATGAACAATGGCTTTCCTATGAGGGACCAGAGGCCTCCTAGGACATGGGACTTAAAGTAATGTGCTCTAAGCTTGGGGAGTTTCACTCATACTAGGACTGTATCAAGTTTAAGCCTTTGGATAGGCTTATCTAGCGGCCAGGCGCATAAGAAGAGAACCCTATTGTCGTATGGGTGGGGAGATAGTTAAAGTACGTTTACCTTAGCTTCCTTTGACTGGAATATGAACAAGAAGAGCTATTCTTCCAGTCTTTGCACCTCCAGAAGGCCTTGTTTGTTCCATCTTTGTTCTGTGTTCCGCATCACTTGTCCGATTATAGAGTGGTTTCATTTCTTTTTATTGTCTTTGACTTTCGCTGGGTTGACAGTGAAATGTTTCTTCCCCTTCTCATCTTTTAAGACCACTTCGGAGAGCTTTGATGAAGCTTGGGGTTTGAAATCGGGCTTAAGGAAGGATGCCTAGGCTGATTTCGCCCTAACCACTGCTTACATGTTGTGGGTAGATTAGAAATCTTCAGAAAAATCCATAGCGAAGGGAAGAAAATAATATTTAACGTGATCCCGGCCTCTGGCTACCGAGGCTAGAGAGGCTGGAGGTCGGACGGAGGCGCGACCGGGAGTTCTTGGGGAGCAGTGAAGGAGTAGGGGTATTTGGGTTGTGGTGGGGTATTAAAATCTGAACGTTTGGGCGGTGGGGTGGAGATATTACCGTTAAGGCGGAGAGAGAATGGGTTAGGTGGAGGAAAGCAGGAGAGTTGGAATCTCAGAAAATTCTAGGGAGTAGTGGGAGCACTTTTCGCTAGAGAGAGAGAGAGATTTTTTTTCACAGATGCTCGATTAAAAAAGGGCGTCTCATAATAGACATGGCATCTAAATGAGCTTTTAATGTATACCATTATTCTTTGTGCTGATTAAATGTAATCTTTCTTGTGTTTGTTCTTGTTGCTTCCTCGGTATCATTCTTACCATGTTAAGCTGATTTTCTTCCTAGTGTGGGATGCTAATTTTGGCTACAATTTTGAATGAACTTGTGAAAGTATAATATTTTCTGCAGAGATAAGATCATGAACTAAGCAACTTAAACACTCTTTTTCTTGTTCTTATTATTATTTTTATTTATGTTCGTCTTTGTTTTCAGGTTTGCATAAATATTCATCAGTTTTTCAAGGGCTATGCTGAAGGTCGAGAAGATCAAAAGTCCTGGCCTGAAATGCTAAAACTTAAGGATTGGCCGCCTTCAGCGTTATTTAAGGAGCGACTTCCTCGGCATTGTGTAGAATTCTTGAGTGCCTTGCCTTATAAGGAATACACTCATCCAGATTCAGGCATTCTCAACATGGCCGCCAGTTTACCAAATAAAATGCTGAAGCCGGACTTGGGGCCAAAGACATACATAGCATATGGATTTGCTGAAGAGCTTGAGCGTGGAGATTCAGTGACAAAGCTTCACTGTGACATGTCAGATGCGGTACAGTTTTGTGGTGGATTTGTTTAATCAATATTTTTTAGTTTCTTCCCCCAGGAAAGACATGCTTTGATTTATTCAAGGGACTATAAGTGATATGTTAATCAATCAGAAAAATGGAGATTTGGTTTGTTTTTGCTCTCTTTGATGTTTCATAGTGTGTTTATATAAGATTTGTTATTTCTTATTGTGTCTGAAATTTGTTTTCCACAGAGTTATTTCAGTTTCTTTTAGAGGGAATGTTATGAATTCATCTGGTTTTGCCACAAAGCCAATTTTCTTCTCTCTTTATATCTATTTTTTATTCCGTAGGCAGCTCCAGATTTTTAAGAAAATGTATATCATGCAAAAAAAAAGGGAAAAAAAAGAAAAGAAGGAATAGATCAACAACAGCAACCAAACCCAAACTTTATTCCCACCTGGTGGGGACGGCTATATCTGTCACCCTTCTCCAATGATCTAGACTCTCCTAAGGCCATGTAAGTCATATCATTTCTACTTGTCTCCTTTTATGTCTTCTTCAGTCTCCCTCTGCCGTAGTTAATGTGCACTCCCTTTTGTGTCTCACAACACGAAAGACATTCATTTCAGAGGAGTTTTCTGATGTTCCCGTTTGTCTTATAGCAGCTTGGATTGTTTCTTTTTAATGTAAACCATCTGACCTCAGTTGATTATGGCTATTGTGAAAACTTGTGGATAGGGTTCTTCTGTATGTAGGTTCCTAGCTGATTTGAATATTGGTTCAATAGCCTAGTTTTTGATCCTTTGTGTACCATAACTCAGACCCATCTGGTTCCTGCTGGAAAGGGCTAAAACAATAGCAACAGAAAAGTTGACCTATTTTATGAATTCTCTTGCAGTGAAAATTTAGGACTGGTTGAGTAACAACCAAAATTTTGACACCCTACTATAAATAGTGCTTTTATTCCTTATTTTCATTTACGAGGTTTTACTTTTTTTTTTTTAATTACAAAAAAAAAAAAAGAGGTTATACTTTTTAACATCTAGTCTCGTTAATGTGGCAGGTTAATATCCTGATGCATACTGCTGATGTTACTCTTACACCATATCAGCTTGCTAAGATTGAAAAGTTGAAGAAAAAGCATGCTCACCAAGATAGAAAAGAACTTTTTGGCAACAATGATGGATTGGATACCAAATCCGGAAGTTCGTCTGTGGATTCTGAACTGCAGATAGGTGGGACAGTTTTAAATAAGGAAAACGAACATGTAATAGCTTTTTTTAGTTGGATTTGTAATCCTAAACAAAACCACTATGACAATAAGCTTTCCTCAACTTGGTGATTGAATAATATAAAGTACTCAAATGGTTTCTTGGCAGCTGAAGCTGGCGCACTGTGGGATATTTTCCGGAGAGATGATGTGCCCAAGCTTGACAAATATCTTAGGAAGCACTATAAAGAGTTCCGCCATACTTACTGTCGTCCAGTGACCCAGGTTATTCCTATCTTTTAATATGTATATTTTGAGGAGTTATCATAGAATTTGTGATTACTGAAGCAACTGAACGTCTGGAGGCTGCACTGTTATGTTGCTTGAACATTTGTCATCTTCTTTACTTGGACCTGCACCATGAAGGGCCTTTTACTTGGTTAAAGATTTCTTAGAAGTAGAAAGGTTGGGGCATAAATTGGCCGCTTTGCCCCTTTCTCTTCTGGACATTCTGGTATGAAAGAAATACTGGAGGTATAGAGTTCAATGAACACCCCAGAACATAAATAATTGTTCTCAGAACAACTTTTTCTTGTGGATCAGAGATTCATAATATTGGTTTCAGTGAAAGGTGGATGCTTTTCTGGTTTTCTAGTCATAATACCTTTCCAGAACAAAAGGATGACCATTTTGTAAATTGAGCCGTACTTTCATTGTGCCTTCATAACAGTGTATTATAAATCCTCTCCTTTTCAACAGCACTCACCTGATCTAAATGTCTAGATATTTAAACTTACTTTTTCTTGAGTTCCTGAAGAAGTTGAGGGAGATCATGGATGGTCCCCGCTTCTTCCCTCTTCCCTTTATTCTTTGCTTAGAAACGTGAAAGTATCACCTCCACAGCTTCACCTTGTCTTCAGGTGCTTTGCTATTTGATACCTTGAGAATGCCTTCCCCCTTGCCTGGACTCTTTGATTGTTGCCATTAGCACTATTACGATGTTAGAATTTAGAAGTAATAATTGTTTATGTTGATAGTAATAATTGCATTGATACAAGGACAACTACTACTACAATTTTCATAGGAATAATGATAGCGATTAATACTTTCAGTAGCATTGATAGTAGCTGCTGGAAAAGAGTTAGCTTCTCACTCTAAAAATATTCTCACTCCTCTCTCTAAGATCTCCGGACACAATTAAAATTTTCCCGACTCTTCACCTTTTCTCTCTCCTCTCCTCCACAAATAAAACCACACCACCGACAATGGTTAAAATTTAACTGATAGCGTCTCTGGTTTTTCCATTTCTTCTTCTCTCTCCATCTCTTTCCTCTCCTTCTGTGCCCAACTCCAACAGTTATATTCACCTTTAACCCACAAAACTTCATCCTTTTCTTCAACTATGACTGGTTCTGCAACTTAACCATTCTTCTTCAGCCTTCGTAGCCACTTCGCTGGTGCTGGTGCTATAAGCAGTAGGAGAACGTCATCCACCTCATTCCGCTATACTATGTCTGGGCTGTGATAATCCAGCCTAGATCTGCAATATGCAAAGACTTTTAATGCAAAATCAGCTTGGTCTTCAATGTTCAAGCCTGATTTTGTTTCTGAATCTTCATCATGATTGCTTCTGTTCAAACTGATATTGACAAAGTTAAAAGATCGTTTGCTATCAACCCTGCGAAGATAGCTGAGGATGTACAGAAATAGAACTTCGCAATAGTTAGACAGGTCACGGAGAACAAGGCTTCCTATTTTAACATAAAAAGCTTTGCTGAGCAACGATGGAATGCGGAAGGATTACTTGAAGTAAAAAGGATGGAGGAAGATTTACTTGTCTTTAGATTTCAGTCTGAAGAATCGAAGCAGAGTATTCTTGATATCTCTGCGATGCCCTTTGGAAACATGATTCTCTTCTTATGACAAGCCAATTCAAAGGCTGAAACTGAATGCAGTTCTTGTTTGGGTGCAATTCCCAAAGCTAAGACCTCATTATTCCAATGCGCATGTTCTGGGTGGCCTAAGAACCCTGATTGGGGAGCCCATGTGTATGGACAAACTGACTGACGGCAATACAATCAAGGTTGCATTTGCAAGATCTGTATAGAGATTAAGGCTGATGAAGGTCCACCTACATGCATAAACTACAATGATGAAGATGGTAAAGAATGTACCCAGGAGGTCATTTACGAATAGATGCCATCATAATGATTGAAGTTTAATATTTTTGGTCACTCCTGTGACCCTAAGGTTCCATATGAAAGGCAGTTACCAGGAGAAGGTCCTCAAAAGCAGGCATTGGAAAGGAGAAACACCCAAAATCAACAAGATTATAGCAGAAATATTGGCGAAATCTAAGAAAAAGAGGAAGGGATGGATAAAGGAAAAGGAAAGATCACTGGACCAGTACTGGGAAAAGAGAATGTTGGTCCTAGTAAAACATGATAGAACTCAAGTTTTAAAGAGAGTGATATGGAAGCCAGTCTTTCTCAAGAATGTACACCAAGAACGAAGTAAGTGGGAAATGTGGAGGACAATACTAGAGTTTCCCCAAAAGGAAGCCCATCAAGAAATAAAAAGGATAAGATTGAAGAAGCCAACAATTGGTTTCTTATTCTTTAGTTTTTGATAATTCTATTGCCAAGCTTAATTCTCTTACATGACTGGAGCTTGGTATCAATGAAGACACCACTATTCGGAGTGACCATGGGAGGATATAAATAAGGAGACAGACAATGACTGCTACTCGACCTCATCTAAAGTGGAGGGGGAACTCACCCATGAAATATGTAAGATACAACAATAACAACGTTACCCCATTGTCCTAGAGGCTCCTGTATATGGTGGGATATGGAGGGTCGGATGTTCGCAACCATACTCATGTATTAGAGAGACACAGAGGTTTTCCGATGACCCATAATAAATATTACGTTAATCTGTGTCGATCAACTGCTATTTCACAATATAAGAAGCGGAACCAATTTAGTGAGTCATTTCGCATTACTCCATCATATTCTAAAGTCAAGAAATAATGTGCCCTTGACTCTATTGGAAATGGAAATAAAGTAGGTAAGATAGTGGATAACAAAACTCAACACTCAAATGAAGACTCCTTAGATAGCGTGGCACCTCTAGAACAGATACTGGACAAAGCCATGTCTAATGTCAAACCAAAGATAGGAAAGGAAGCTCAAAAGAAAAGGGTAGAACCCGAGGTAGGACAATCAATTGATGATAGTTATACTGAATTCCCTCTTACCCAGAGCATTTTTAAGCATAGAGTGAAGGGTAAAATGGTAGAACCTGAAGTTAGAAAAACTAATGGTTGTAGTGATACTGATCTCCTTATTAACTGGAGCAGCTCTAAACATAGGGCAAAAGGTAAAATGGATCAATTAAAGAAAAATGCATTTGAAGAAGTAAGATTGGGTGATAAGGATATCCCTCAGATAAGACAGTATAGCAGAGGAGCAAGTAGAGGGAGGCTTAGGGACCATGGACACATAAGAGGATTGAATTCTCCTTTTGTGCAGCAAGAAGTTAAAAATTTCATTGGGAAAAGAATGTAGGACTTATTGAATTTGTAAAAACTGAAGTTAGGAAAAAGAAATATGAAGGCATTACAAGAAATTTATTAAGGTCTTGGGAAGCTGTATATAACTGTTTGCCAAACACTGTGTCTAGGATTTAGGTAGCTTGAAACCTCAAGCTTTTTGAAGTTAAACCATTATGCACAAGTGAACCGTCCATTACTTGCAAGATGAAGCTAATCTATTCAAAGAACGAATAGTTTATCCTCATTGTAGTATATGGATATAATGAAGAAGAGATCTTTATAAGGATATTAGATATTAATGAAAATTATTTGAGGATCCACCATGGTTGGCCAGGGTGATTTTAATATAATACTGGATGGCAAGAGGAAGTCAGCTACAAAAAGAATAGATAAGAATGCAATTAAGGAGTGTATTAATTAGGTGAAAGACATTTGTATGATAAACGTTCTTTGAAGAGGCTTTGAGTACACTTGGTCAAACAAAAGGGAAGAGGACCGGAGCGTGTACACCAACATCGAACATATGTTCTGTAATGATGGAAAAGCCTTATTTTTCATTTGCAATTGGATTTTGAGACTCTTATTTCTTCTGATCACTCCCCGATGTACTTTCCATTTAACTAACAAGTTTGGTCCTAAGTCTTTTATGTTCATGAAAGGTTGGATGAAACATCCAATGTCTGCTCTCTGACTGCTGGGCACATCAAGAGCTAGGAAATCATCAAATCAGATTCACTAGAAAACTGAAATCACTCAAAGACTCCCTTAAGATGCTGTACAAAGAATACTTTTGGAATATCTATGATAGGGTAGCTAAAGCTACGCTGGACCTTCATAAAAAGTTAACAAGGATTGCTACAATCCAGCATTACAGTAAAAGGAGAAGAATCTGTTAAATCGTTACACTGGTCTACTCAGTTTTGAGGAAAGTTTTTTCAAAGAGAAGGCTATAGTGAGATAGATGAATGAGGGAGACAGGAATACCAAATTCTTTCATAGGTCTGTCCAGGCTCACGAGACTAGGAACAAGCTCCTTAGACTTATGAATGACTAGAACATTATAGTAGAAGACTATAAGGAAGCGAAAGACATGGCTATAGGTCTCTTTGAGAAGCTGTTCACAGAGCCAAACATTGAGTCTTGCCTACCTTGAATTGGAATGGAAGCCAAATTTTTGAGGACCAAAGTAGAATTCTTGGGCCTAAATCACTAGGAAGGAAATATAGAGAATAGTTAGAGAAACTGAAGAATGTAGTAGATCTGCACTTCTACAATTCTGACATGAGAATGATGAAGCAAGACTGCAGTTTGAATATAAATGAACTGAGCTTGGCAATAAATATAAATTGTGAGGATTAAGTTTTTTTTCTCTGCTCGATGAATATACAACATACAATCAAGATGCAATCAAGGACTTTGATTGTGCAATAGTGAATTTGAGAGAAAAAGCTACAGAATCAAATTTCTAACAATCTCAGATCTGAGTACAATGGCATCTGCTACATGCTCCACTCCCTGCACCGTCAACCCTTATGCTATGGAGGACAACGTACCTGATTCCTCCTCTCCGACTCCCTTTGATATAACCAGCCATTTGCCTCTCCGGCTAATCAAATCGGAAGTCATCCCTCCAGCTCCTAACCGACCTGAATCCGGTCACTAACCGACGATAGATTGGTTACACGACTTCGCTGGTTACACATGGATCGCTGCAAAGTATCCATTATATGATTCTTATTCAAAGGACTTTCTTTCTGAAGAATACAAGAGTGGTTTAATATCTATTGTTTCTGCCTTTATACGACTTCTACTACTCCTCTCCAAAAAAGGGAAATTATCTCTGCAATCTTCTTGTTTCTTAAGAGCATCACTGTAGTCTTAAGAGCTGCAGGAATCAATTCTCCACCATATTTCTTGCAATCTTCTTGTTTCTGCTAAAGGCATCTCCAGAGAGTTCAGCAAGAATATTCGCGCATGCAAATTGGCATGTGATCTACTGACCAAGTTACTGTACTTGATATTTCTAAACTAACGTATTATCCTCAGTATCTATACATGTGTAGTATATGTAAGTGTATTTCTCTATATCCCATCGTTAACTTCTACCCACTCCTCGATCACATCACTTTTGCAAAAAATTATCATCTCCTCCATCTTATATCCCATCGCGTATACAACCCATCCTTTCAGCAGTACACTGCGTACTCTATTTCCCAATTTCCCATATATTTTTTCCTTAAGAATCACCTCGGTTGTATCGATTCTTGTCTCCGTTTAAATCTTTTCTAACAATCTTCTTTCTCTATCTTAAATCTTCTTCGTCACATCTTCATTCTTCTCTATCCTTTATATACTTCTCTCAAGTTAATCTCAACTATCTGAAAACAAATTTTGTTCTTTCTTTTCTTCCTCCTTCTAAATACATCAATACCAAGATGGCTGAATCTGTCTCCTCTACTGAAACTTTAGCTTCACCTCATATTCCTGCTGAGAATCTTACTCAACCTCCATCATGGGGACCCTCTACTGGAACTGTGGCTAATGCAGTAAATATCTTATCCTAGCTGAGGAAGGAGGGGGCATAGATGTGTTGAACCATCGACTTCCAAAGTTCGTGGCTTTGAATCGATGGAGTTTTATATCATGTGGTGCTGATCCATTATATGCCCTCAAGGTGTTTGTTGCTTTTCCTCAATGAGCTGTTATGATCTCTATTGATCCATCTTTATTTTTAATCTATATCATAATCCCAAATAGCCAGGTGTTAATATTCCTCCTCATCATCTTATGCACGCATTTTTTAATTTTTTTTGAGTTTTTCCTTCTGCAAATCTGTATTGACATGGATGCTACTTTTATGCAGTGCATATATGTGATAAAATTGTAAGATACAAAGACCATGAGTTAAATTCCTAAGTGTTAAGTTGTTATTTGATAATGTGCCCAGTTATCACTTGAGGAGGAGCATGTGTTATGAATGACGTTAAGTTATGGGCAAGTGATCTCTTGACATTGCTGGTCGGATATTTTTATATGTGATATGTTAAATGTCTCATTGCTAATTTGAAGATAAAACTGAATTATATCTCTGTCCCGTTGGAGGCAGTGATATGGTGGTATATTTCCTGTTGGGCTTTATAATTCAGGGGGAGTATGACAATGCATCTAGTATGTTTATCATCTCTATGTGGTTTAATCTATGAAATGTGTCATGCATGTATGTGTTGGAATGGCTATGGTATGTATATCTTCTGCAGTAAAAATGGAGATAGGTAGTTTAAACCCTTGTTTTAAAATGGGGAAAATCTGTCCATATGGGCGCTATAATATTGCTTGATCTGTCTTCTATGTATCTGAGTCTTGAATTTGGTCTTCCATGTGTTTCAAGTTGTTAGTTGACGACGGCATTGATGCTCTGTTTTTTGTGTTCCTTTGTTTGTCCTTCAGATAAATGACATGAATTTTTTGAATTCTTGGATTGCCCAATGGGTTTCTAGTGAACAAATGCTATTATGAGCTATCTCATATTATATCTGTTGGAAAATGATGTCAAGTTTGAAGCATATTACTACAATGCTAAGTGTATTAGTTAATGATTGTTAAAGTGATCATCTTACATGTTGATATATAAGGCATTTGTTATGGCATCCTGTTTATTGATTGGCCTTAGTTGCCATTATTGTTGAGGCCATTGTTGCCATTATTATTTGAATGGATAAGAGTTCCTCTGAGCTATGGACACGAATAATCTAGAAGTATTCCTATGAGTCATAGACATGAACTCCGCTAAGCCATTCTATTTATTGTTGAGGCCTTAGTTGCCATTGTTATTTGAATGGACATGAGTCCCTCTGAGCTATGGACACGAATAGTCTAGAATTGTTCTTCTGAGTCATAGACATGCACTCTGCTGAGCCATTCATTTATTATTGAGGCATAGTTGCCATTGATGTTGAGCTGGATGTCTGTTCCCAGCATGTTTATTGTGGCATGAGTTGTCATTATTGTTGTTTGATGTCATACATGTCTTATTATCTCTTGTAAGATGTTGCTTCCTAAAGGTTTAAAGTTGGTATATTGGCTAGATGATGTTCCTAGCATTTATGGTATATCAAGGTACACAACTCCATTTCCTAACCTAGTACAGTTCTCTGTTTCAAGGGCTACGTCGTTACCAGCAAGTCTATAAACTTTCTCAGACCAGTAAGTCTATAAACTTTCTCAGACCAGTAAGTCTATAAACTTTCTCAGACCAGTAAGGCTATAAACTTTGAAGACCAGCAAGTCTATAAAATTTGAAGGACCAGCAAGTCTATAAACTTTCAAAGACCAGTAAGTCTATAAACTTTCAAGGCCAAGAATAATCTCTTTGAGTCCAAGGATTATCTCACTGAGCCAAAAGTCTTGCAATTTCTTCATGTCTATTTTCAAATTTTTCTGTAGGCTACGAAGAGCCTTGGCTATAGAACCGAAATCTTTTCCATCTATTTGATATGCTATAAAGAACCATAAATTTCAAGGCCATTGAGCCGTATATAATATGTGGAGGATGTTATATCTGCTAAGTTACTTCTATGTTCCTTATTCACTATCTTGTATGATTATGATTACTAATCTTCTATTATTCACTTCCAGAGGATTCCCTCTTGTGTTACTTATATTCCCTCTTGTGTTACTTATATAATAGGATTGCATTAGTTAAATTGTATCATTTTTTTAGAAAGTGGAATTCTAAATGATAATGATTTGTTTATGAGAGAATTCATAGAATTAAGATACTCTAGTAAGATAAAATGATCATGTATGAAGAGAAATGCTTATGTTGTTATAATAAATCTCTTTGATAATATATGTATGAAGAGAAATGCTTATGTTGTTATAATAAATCTCTTTGATAATATGTGGACTTCACAGTATAAATAACCTTGACATTTCATCTCCTAAATATATTTGAAAAGAACATACATAACTATAACTGTGGTTTTACTTATGATATCACATTTTGCTACTCATGACAGTTTTTTCAAGATGGTTGCGAGTGTATTCTTTTTGCAGGTGCTCAAGAAGGAGATGTATTCTTTTTGCAGGTGCTCAAGAAGGAGGTGTATTCTTTTTGCATGTGCTCAAGAAGGAAGTCAGGAGTTATACACTAACATTTCTTTTGCAGGAACATGGGTATGTTTTATACTAACATTTTATGCAGGGCATCCAAGAAAGCAACTGAATGATTGTTTGCGTGTGGATATTCCAAGTTTTTCATTTATTGGTCTTTATTTTTGACTTTACTTTGCAGGAACTTTAGGCCCAGAAGTGTTGTGAATGCATATATCATATACTGTGAAGACATCAAAAGTTGAAGATTGAAGATTAAAGACGGTGCAGTTATGGAAGAAAGATTGAAGGCTCCTATTAGTGTACATGTTCCAAACTTAGTTGCATTTACCTATGCACTAAGTTTGAGGGGGAGTATAGAGAAATACACTTACATATACTACATATGTATAGATACTGAGGATAATACTGTTGAAATATGCATTAGGAATGTTGTATATATTGTTAGGAGATTAGTTAATTAATTTATACAAAGGAAGGAAAAGAAGGTACAGGTTATCGTTGTAAAGTAACCGTTGTGTTACCGTTAGATAAGGTACAAGGAGTATATAGTTGTAAATGAATAGGAAATGTAGGTTTAAGTTTTCAGGAGTTTCAACCCAGAAACTGTGGCATTGAATAGAACCTTTTTTGCTCTCTTCATACTACTGTTCTTAATCTGTCCTCATTTAATTCTGTTAAAGATAGTATAATCTACTATCTTCTATATGGTATCAGAGCTAGGTTGAAAGAAGGAAGGTGAAAATTGCCATTTTTTGGACAGAGTTTTAAGTTCTGCCATTGCTCTCCTATTCTTCTATAAAGTTACCTACTGCAATTTGTTGCAGCTTGAAGGAGACGAGGGTCTTTCTGTAGAAAAGACCATTTTTTTCTCGCTACCTAATCAAGAAGGGATATTATTATTTTTTTGTTTAAATCAATCTGTTTCAAAATCTCTAAAGAAGATTGTTCACGTGGGAACCTTGCTTTTCGTGTACCATCTCTGCATGTTAAAACAGCTGGCTACCATAGCTGATTTATTTATTGTTTTCTTTTCTCCTTTTTTTTGTCTTTTCACCTCGTTTTTTTCAAAGCTTCCTTGAGAAGCTTCATTGTGGACCACTCAAAGTCTGCATCGGTGTCAATCATTTTTTTTCCAATTCAAAAATCCAGACACTCTTTTTCAATTCCTCGAGAAGCTTCAACCTCGTTTTATCCGCCTAACACAAAAACAAACAAAGCATTTATTCTTTACCTTCATACGCACCCATCTTTCTGTCTCCATCTACTTGAACTCTTCTTCTCTTCCTCAAAGCCTTTTGAAGCACTTTTTTCATCTTCAGTCCTTTCTCCCGCCTCTATCCGGTCACCATGTCTGAAACTACAGAATCATCCACTAAATCTCCTACTACCCCGTCTGTTGGGGAAGCGTACTGAGGGACTTGTGCATGCAACTCAACCTATTCCCAGTTCCATGGAAGGCGGTACTATCATGATCACAAATCACAAGTTAACTGGGCCAAACTATCTATCTTGGAGCAGAGCTGTGGAGATGTTTATTATAGGAAGGGGAAAGGATGATTACCTCTATGGTAATCTTCCTAGTCCAGCCTCAACTGAGCCCGGATACAGGCAGTGGAGGTCAGAAAACTCCATGATAATGTCATGGTTAATTAGATCGATGGCTCCGGATGTTGGAAATAACTTTATCTTATACCCCACAGCCGCTGCAATCTGGAAAGCAGCACGTGAGTTATATTCCAAGAGAGACAATGTCTCAGAAATATATGAACTGGAAGTTCAGTTGCATGAAATCCAACAAGGAGACCAAACAGTAAGTGATTATTACTCTCATCTTACCCGTTTGTGGCAACAAATTGATATGTTTGAAACTCACAACTGGACATCACCCACAGATGACCAGTCTTTCAAACACTATATTGAAAAGAAACGGGTATTTCGTTTTTTACATGGACTGAACAAAAGTTTGGATGCTGTTCGAAGTCGAGTTCTGGGGATGAAGCCATTACCCAGTCTCAACACTGCATTTTCAGAAATAAGACAGGAGGAGAGTAGGCTCAAAGTTATGATGGGCAATACTATACACTCAAACCATGAAGGGTCAGCGCTTCTTACCAAGTCCACATCCAGCTCTTTATCTAATGCTTCTGAACAGACATGCACAATGGTTCTAAACGAATCTCAAGAACTTAATCCTGAATCAACTGGACAAAGTGTTAAACGCAACCACAAACACCAAGGATCCCGTTCATTTAGTCGTTCCTCTACCATTTGCAAATTCTGCAAGAAACCAGGTCATATTGTTAATGATTGCTTCAAACTGCAACGTCTCCAACAACAGCAACAGAACAACAGTACCAACCAGAATCGGTTCTCTCCTTCCTGGGGCAATAATAGATCGCACGTTGCAAATACCTCCTCTAAAGATTCAGATCTACATCTTTCTCAACTATCGGAGGCTCTAGTCCAACTTCTAACACAACAACAATTTGCTGGAACTTCCTCAGGCCTTCAAAACTCTGGACCACCAGCTCCTATTCAAGCAACTATGGCCTCGTCAGCAGGTAATAGGTCAGATGGCCCTGAGTGTTATTGGATTATTGATTCAGGAGCCTCAGACCATATGACCTACAACTTCAATCTTCTTTATACATATCAGTCGTTTATTAATCCTAAACGTGTGACCATAGCAAATGGAATATGCTTAAATGTCATGGGAAAAGGGACGGTGAAACTGACTGATACAATGTTACTTCTGAATGTTTTATATGTGTCTGGATTGAACTTTAATCTAATTTCTGTCAGTAAATTAACTAGTGACAATAACTGTTGGGCATTGTTCTCATCTTCTGAATGTCTCTTTCAGGAGAAACATTTATGGAAGATGATTAGCAGTGCTAGACAGTCAAATGGCTTGTATATTCTTCAAGGAGAAGAAAAACAGCCTGTTTTTGAAGTGTTCTCAGATAAGAGAACATCTTTTTGCAATCAGGCAGAAGAAAAACAGCCTGGTTTTCTGATGACCTCAAAACAGAAAATAGTCTCCTGTACTAGTCACAATTCAGGGGAGGTTGAACATCTTTTGTTATGGCATAGGAGGATGGGACATCCTAATTTTGTGTATTTGAAAAAACTCATGCCACAGTTATTTTCTAATGTCAACATTGGTACCTTAAAGTGTGATATTTGTATCCTTGCAAAGCAAACGAAGGCCAGTTATCTACCAAAACCATATTCACCAAGTCATCCATTTAATCTAATTCACTCCGATGTGAGGGCCATCAAGGGTAGCAAATAAAAATGGAGCTAGATGGTTTATAACTTTTGTTGATGATCACACTAGAACAACTTGGGTATATCTCATGAAAAGTAAGGCAGATGTAGGGCAAATTATTCGGTCATTTATTACACTTATAAAAAATCAGTTTGATACTATGATAAAAGTACTTAGGACTGATAACGGGACTGAATATCTTGACACGGGTGTAAAGGAGTATTTAAAGAGTTTAGGAGTGCATCATCAAACATCATGTGTTTACACGCCACAACAAAATGGAATAGCAGAACGCAAAAATAGACATTTGTTAGAAGTGGCTAGATCTATTATGTTTTCCATGCAGGTTCCTAAACACTATTGGGGAGAAGCTATACTTACTGCGACTTATCTAATTAATCGGATGCCATCTAGAGTATTGTCGTTTAAAACCCCCAAGGAACAATTACTAACTGTATATCCAACTACCAAACTAATGTCTATTTTACCATTTAAACTATTTGGATGTGTAGTTTATGTGTATATACAGCCTTCTATGCGAACCAAACTTGATAAACGAACTCACCGCTGTATATTTCTAGGCTACTCAAGTACACAAAAAGGATATAAATGCTATTGTCCATTAACTAAGAAAATGTTTGTCTCACTAGATGTTGTTTTTGATGAACAAACTGCTTACTATCCTTCGAGATCTCCCACTCAGTGTGCAGGTACTAATCTGGATTTGTATTGGAGCATTCTGGATAGTGTGCCATATGACACCCGGAATCAAGGAGCTGAATCTGTTTCTACTGAGACCGGGGGTGGCAATCTCCAGTCAGACGACATTAATGCTGAGAATGCTGAGCCTAGGACAGTCGAATATCGTCCAGTATTGCCTATTACGCATGTTTACACCAGGCGCCATAAAATAGCCGAAAGTGCCGAGGATGGTGGCTATCTCAAGGATGATCTACCCATTGCTCTTCGGAAAGGGGTGAGGGAATGCACTAAACACCCTTTATATAATTTTCTTGCATATGATAGACTAAGTTCATCTCTTAAAGCCTTCACTTGTGCCTTAGATAATCAACAAGTTCCACATAATATACAAGAAGCCTTTACCAACCAGCATTGGAAAGACGCTGTGGGGGAGGAAATGAACGCTTTGATTAAAAATAAAACCTGGGATCTAGTTCCACGTGAATCTGGAATAAAAACAGTTGGGTGTAAATGGGTTTTTACAGTAAAATATAATTCAAATGGAACTATTAATATGTATAAAGCACGTCTAGTTGCAGAGGGATTCACTCAAATGTATGGTATTGACTATATGAAGACATTCGCCCCGGTAGCAAAATTAAATACTGTACGCGTTATTTTTTCTTTGGCAGTAAATCTTGATTGGTGTCTAATACAGTTAGATGTAAAGAATGCCTTCTTAACTGGGGAATTACAAGAACAAGTTTACATGGACATACCTCCGAGATTTGGAACTGCGGCCAACAGAGGTATGGTTTGTAAATTACGAAAGTCTTTATATGGATTAAAACAGTCTCCACGTGCATGGTTTAAAAGATTTACATCTGTTGTTTTAGGACTTGGATTTAAACAAACCCAAAGTGACCATACTTTATTTGTACAGTTTTCGAGTGAATGTAAAGTGACTATCCTTATTGTGTATGTTGATGATATCATACTTACTGGAAATAATAATGAAGGAATTAAGCAAATAAAGAAACAATTATCTACTGCATTTGATGTAAAAGATTTAGGTAATATAAGGTATTTTCTCAGAATGGAAGTCTCAAGAACTAAAAATGAATTATGTATCTCTCAGAGAAAATATGTGTTAGACTTGTTAACTGAAACATGAATGTTAGGGTGCAAACCTGCACCTACACCTACTGATGCAGGACGGAAACCAAAAGAAGAGTGGGATATGACTCCCACAAATAAGGCACAGTACCAGCGGTTAGTTGGAAAGCTCATTTATCTTTCACATACCCGTCCTGATATATGTTATGCAGTTAGTTTTGTGTCTCAGTTTATGCATGATCCAACTAACGAACATCTTAAGGCTGCTTTAAGGATTCTCAGGTATTTGAAGGCAGCTCCAGGACAAGGCCTTGTTTTCCGAAAACATCCAGGCCGAGATATAATAGTCTACACCGATGCAGACTGGGCTGGCTCAAAGGTTGACATGCGGTCCACTACCGGATATTGTACATTTGTTTGGGGAAACCTAGTAACCTGGCGGAGCAAGAAACAGTCTGTTGTATCATGAAGCAGTGCAGAGGCAGAATTGCGGGCACTCGCGCTAGGCATATGTGAGGGTTTATGGCTGAGACGAATATTGGAAGAGTTACACATGAAAGCCGAGTCCTCAGTTAAGGTGTATTGTGATAACATATCGGCAATCAACATGGCAGAGAATCCCACTCAACATGACAAGTCAAAGCATGTTGAGATCGACCGACATTTCATCAGAGAAAAGATTGAAGACCAGATTATTAGAATTGAACACGTCTCTTCTGAGAAACAAGTTGCTGATGTATTTACCAAATCTGTGTCTGTACATAGTTTTTTGAAGTTCATAATCAAACTTGGTTGTATTAATATATACACCAAGTTTGAGGGAGAGTGTTGAAATATGCATTAGGAATGTTGTATATATCGTTAGGAGACTAGTTAATTAATTTATACAAAGGAAGGAAAAGAAGGTACATGTTACCGTTGTAAAGTAACCGTTGTGTTACCGTTAGGTAAGGTACAAGGAGTATATCGTTGTAAATGAATAGGAAATGTAGGTTTAAGTTTTCAGGAGTTTCAACCCAGAAACTGTGGCATTGAATAGAACCTTTTTTGCTCTCTTCATACTATTATTCTTAATCTGTCTTCATTTAATTCTGTTAAAGATAGTATAATCTACTATCTTCTATAAATACGTATACAATACACTAGTATACGAGTACAATACATGTTGTGTACATACATAATATACACAATATACATACATATATCATATACTACTATATAGAATAAATGATATAAACAAATGCCACTTGTATTATAGCCGTTAGGCTTTCCTTATTCTAGCCGTTTGTTTTAGCCGTTTGTTTTTACAGGAGGAAGAGATAGTTCTTCCTATATATTAGATACTTTTACATACTTTTTATGTGTGAAGTGAATAAATATGCATATGCCTTCACCCTTCAATTCTTCTCCTTGTTTCTTAGTTTGTTGTTCTTCATTTATGTTTAGTGTCTAAAATCCAACAGGAAATGAAAGACACTTTGTTACCTATGAAAATGGATCGTGGTGCAGGGCCAGATAGCTTCACGGCATTTTACCAACTAGAATGTGGTAAGTGAGGAGTTCACTGATGTTGTCAGCTACTTCTTCGCACATGACTACATGTACTTTCCACTCATTAGTACAACTATTTCTTTGATCCCTAAAGTAGATATACATGTATCAATGAAAGAGTTTCGACCTATTTTCTGTTGTAATGTAATATACAAGGTTATCTTTAAGCTCTTAACTACTAGATTGAAGTCATTGCTCTCGCTCTCAGTAAATGAAAACCAGTCAGCCTTTGTTCAATGAAGGAACATTAATGCTTGAAGTGGTGAAGAATTACCAAAAGATATGCGGCCTAGAGAAGTGTACTATAAAAGTTGATATTATGAAGACTTTTGGTATGGTAAATTGAAAATACTTTATGGAGATACTTAGGAGAATGAACTTCCTCCCTCCATTTACCTTTCCCTATCCACGGCCTCTTTCTCAATCAACCTGGCTCATTAATTGGGAACTTTAAAGCCTTTAGGGGTCTTAGGCATGGTGATTTCTTATCCCCTTTCTTATTCATTCCTGTTATGGAAGGTTTTACCCAATTGCTAAAAGCTAAGACTCTTACAAAACCATTTCAGTACTATGATAGGTGTGAGCCATTAAGAATATCCTCACTTGCCTTCGCAGATGACTTGTCCATCTTATGAAAAGCAAAAAGACTCAGCCCATAAGGACCAGAGATGCTTTAAAGAGTTTCAAGAATTTTTTGGCCTTAAGTCAAACCTCCTGAAATCTGATATGTTTGTTTCTAGAGTTACCCCTAAGAGGGATACCAAGAATGTCTTTAGGTGTACTGCCTATCAGATACTTGGAAGTACCTCTTGTTTCTGGAAAGCTGTCCATAATGAATGCTCTCTTTTACTGGATATGTTGAACAAAAGGATTAAAGTTGGACTGAAAAAAACCTGTCACATGGTGGGAAAGTTCAGCTCATAAACCCTTTACTCATTGCAATCTGATTGTCCATTGACAACATCCTATCTTCTACCAAAGAGAATTATCAGAAGCATTGAAAAGATACTCAAAACATTCTAGTGGGGTGGTTCCAGATTGGCAAAGCCAAATGGAGTTTAATTTGCCAACCAAACAGAAATGGTGGACTAAGGATTGCTGACTTAAACTTGGTGAACTAGGCATATCTTATAAAAGTTATTTGGAACATTGTGGAGGATAAGGAGAGTCTATGAGTAAAGTGGGTATATACGATGATCTTAACAAGGAGGTCTATTTGGGAAGTTACGTTAAAGTAAAATGACTCTTGGAGGTGGAAAAAGCTATTATGGGTGATAGATTGATTCTCACGCCAGTTCAGAAGGGTAATTATGAATGGCAATGACACATATTTTTAGAAGGATCCATGGCATCCTTAGAGGATACTAAACCTCTGTCAACTTCTGTCAATTCTGATGAAATATTAAGCGGATTAATTTACCAGATCAATGGATATGGTTACCAGACAAGGCCTTCTCATTTGCCAGTGCTGCCTCTGTTCATCAAGTGCCTGAACCTTTAGTAAATTGGCACAAAATTATCAAGTGTAAACATAATCTTCTTAGATTTGCGGTCATATTATGGTTGACATACTGGAAGAGGATGCCTACAAAAGACAAACTCTTAAATTGAGTAATCATCTTATAGAACTTTATCTCAGAGTATTAAGCAGATAAACCAATCAACAATGGATGAAGAATTGATATTGTATTAACTGAATATTACATAATAGAGCTCAAGAATATTTTACAGCTAAGAACTCCTTAGAAGAAAAACCTTCTATAGTTGCAGAGCTTTGCAACTTTATATACAGTAGGACTCCAACGGCTATATTTACACAGCATAATCCTAACGGCTACTCTGCCTAGTATCAACCCATCTAATATTTTACATAATATTTTCAACACTCCCTCTCAAGCTTGGTGTAGATATTAATACAACCAAGCTTGACTGATAGCCTGAGAAATATTGGACCTGTTACTGATTTCGTTAAAATATCTGCCACTTGCTCATGTGATGGAACATGTTGAATAATAATGGACTTGTCTTCAATTTTCTCTTTAATGAAGTGTCTGTCTATTTCCACATGCTTAGACTTATCATGATGCATGGGATTCTCAGCCATGTTGATAGCTGAGATAATATCGCAGTACAACTTAATACTGGTGCTTCTGAATTGACATAGATCCAGCAACACTCTTTTAATCCACAATCCTTCACAAATACCCAAAGCTAGTGCTCTCAACTCTGCTTCAGCACTACTTCTTGCCACTACTGACTGCTTTTTGCTGCGCCATGTTACTAAGTTTCCCCATACGTACGTCGCATAACCAGAGGTGGATCTCAAATCTGCCCTTGATCCTCCCCAATCAGCATCAGTAAAGACTTGTATGGTCCTGTCATTCGTCTTTTTAAAGAGAAGTCCCTGTCCAGGCGTGCCTTTAAGGTACCTGAGGATTCTCATAACAACACTTAGATGATACTTAGTAGGAGAATGCATATATTGACTAACAAAACTTACTGCATAACAGATATCAGGACGAGTATGAGATAAGTATATTAATTTACCTACCAAACGTTGATAGTTCAGCCTATTCACTTCATCTTCTGGTTCCGCATTATTCATCCTACTTTTATCTATTGCTTTACCTGGTTCAAAGGGAGTAATAGCTGGCTTACAACTAGGGCTGTAAATGAACCAAGCCGTTCAGTTGTTCGGCTCGTTTGTTCGAGCTCGAGCTCGAACTCGGCTCGGATAAAAGGTTAATGAACAGAGCTTGAACACCTTTTTCTGTTCGAGCTCGGTAAGTGGCACCGTTCGTTTAAGGTGTTCGGCTCGTTAATGTTGTTCGTGAGTTAAACGAACCAAGTTTGAATAAGTAAATATGTTCGTTTAAATAAACGAACAAGCTCGGCTCGTTTGCTAAGTTAAATGAACAGAGCTTGAACAACGCAATGCTTGGCTCGTTCGGCTCGTTTACAGCCCTACTTACAACCAATCATCCCTGTGTCACGTAATAAATCAAGAATATACTTTCTTTGGGAAATACACAAGCCTTGGGAGGACCTTGCAACTTCCATACCCAAAAAATATTTTAATGGCCCTAAGTCTTTTAATTCAAATTCATTTGCCAACTGGGTTTTAATCTTTTGTATACCCGAATCATTGTTGCCTGTGAGGATGATATCATCTACATAAACAATTAAAACAGTAATCAAATGATTAAAACTACTTATGAACAATGTATGATCACTATGGGCTTGCTGAAAACCATACTTTAACAGCACTTTAGTGAACCTGGCAAACCAGACCCTTGGGGACTGTTTTAGGCCATAGATAGACTTTCGGAGCTTGCATATCTTAGAACTGTTCTGTTCATTTTTATACCCTGGAGGAATTTCCATAAAAACAGATTCCTTAAGTTCACCATTAAGGAACGCATTCTTAATGTCTAATTGAAATAATTTCCAATCTAAGTTCACAGCTAGAGAGAAAATAATCCTTACCGTATTCAATTTGGCAACTGGAGCGAAAGTCTCCATATAGTCAATCCCATATTCCTGAGTAAATCCTTTAGCGACTAAACGCGCTTTATATCTACTTATAGACCCGTCAGAATTGTATTTAAGTGAAAAAACCCATTTGCAGCCAACTGGGTGTTTTGAGCAAGTGTTTGGTACAAGTTCCTACGTATTATTCTTAATCAAGGCACTCATTTCATCTTCAACAGCTAACCTCCACCTTTTATCAGCAAATGCTTGTTCAATAGTTGTAGGTATAAACTTATTATCTATTCCTACAGTAAAGGGTTTAAAATTAGCATTAAGGTTGTCATATGACATGTAGGTACTTAAAGGGTGTTTGGTGGAAAACACGCCTTTACTCATTAAACAGGAGTAATTAGAATTACGGGGAGCTGAGTATTTTGTACACTGTCGTGTTCCCTTTCTAAGGGCTATAGGCAGATCTATGTCCTTATCTATTGAAGTATGCCTGGAGGTAGGTGAGGTAGGACTAGTAAGTGTAGTAGGTGCTGGTGAGCATACCTGAATTTCTTGTGATATAGTAGGTACCTGAGAATGTCCAACCTTCTGTCTCCGAGTGTATACTTTCATCTGAGATTGTGAGGTTTTTGTATTAGCAATTGGTTCCTCATCAGATTCAGGAGAGTCTTCAACCTGCTCAGTGAACTGGTACGAGACTTCTGGTGTTCCTAGTGGTACCTGAGATCCTGCATCACTTTGAGGGTTCATAATATTAACTGTACCTTTATCTATAATACTCCAGTATTCATTCTCAGTGGAGTTAGAAGTTTGAGAGTTTTGATAGTAAGAGTGTTCTTCATGAAAGATCACATCCAATGATACATATACCCTTTTAGTGGTAGGACAATAACATTTATAGCCCTTTTGTGTAGTTGAATATCCTATGAATACACATTTAATAGACTTACAATCTAATTTACTTCTAACATGTGGTTGAAGAAACACATAACAGGTACTTTCAAAAATCTTAAATGGTAACTCAGATATGAGATGCGTATGTGGATATGATGCTAATAGCACCTGTCGTGGTGTCTTATACTCAAGTAAACGAGACGCCATTCTATTAATTAAATAGACAGCTGTTAAAACTGCCTCTCCCCAAAGGTATTTAGGAACTGCCTGGAGAACATTATGGCCCTAACAACTTCCATAATGTGTCGATGCTTCCTCTCAGCCACACCATTCTGCTGGGGTGTGTATGTATTCGATGTTTGGTGATGTATTCCAAGTCCACATAGGAAGGATCTTACCTCTGAGTCTAGGAACTCAGTTCCGTTATCAGACCTGAAGGTCTTGATAGTTTCGCCAAACTGATTATGTACCAAGGTAACAAACATCTTTAGAATTTTACAAAGCTCAGATTTATGCTTCATAAGATATACCCATGTTAACCTAGTATGGTCATCAACAAAAATCACAAACCACTTACTCCCGTTTATATTTGAGACCCTTGAAGGGCCCCATATGTCTGAGTGCACAAGATTGAATGGTTTACTAGCCATGTAACCCTTGGAGATATACTGACCCCTGGTTTGCTTAGCAAAAAAACAAGTTTCACACCGCAATAAACCAAGATTAACATTACAGAACAATTCTGGTTTTAAATGTTTTAAATACATGAAGTTGGGATGACCCAACCTAGCATGCCACATCAAAATAAGATTAATTCTAGAAGTAACTGAGCCAGATCCCTGGTCTTCTATTCTAGAAACACTCTGACAGTCATCAGATATTGTGTTCATGCAAGAATATCGTCTAGAAACATCTTCAAACAGTTTTGGTTCTTGCATCAAAAAGAAAAGGCCTTCCTGGTATCTACCACATCCAGTCTTCTCCTCCAACGTTTCCTCCTTCCATGCTTTCTCCTGAAAGCAGTTGAGAGGAAGGAAGAGACATTTAGAAGAAGAAAAAATGGTTAAACAGTTATTATCCCTCATGACCTTTCCTACAGAAATTAGATTACACTTTAGTTGGGGAACATGCAAGACATTCTTAAGTATTAACTTTGGGGATAGATTTACGTTTCCTTTGCCAATAATTTCCAGTTCAGAACCATTAGCAATTTTTACCTTTTGAGGACAGGTAAATAAATCGTAAGTATCAAACAAATATCTATGACAAGTCATATGGTCTGTTGCTCCTGAATCAATGATCCAAGAGCAACTCTTACCCTCCATACTGGTGCTAGCCACAGTTGCTCTGATGTGTGACTCTTTTTCGTCTACCAACTGATGATTGAGAATTTTGAACAAGGTGTTAATCTGTTCTGTAGACAGCTTCTGCATGGGAGCTTCCTCCCCTGGCTTAGCATTAAGACTCTCACTGGAAGTCATACTAGTTGCCATATTCCCTTTGGAGTTCCGCCAGTTATTGTGAAAGTCAGCTTTAGAGTTATCTGACCTCCAGAACTGATTGGAACCCCTAAACTGGCTTGAGTTCTGTCTGAAGGATGGTTTGATGTTAGATCCAGGTCGTCGATAACACTCTTCAACCAGATGACCTGGCTTTTGACAATATTTACAGTATTTTCTGTGTGTAGACCCTCCAGTATTACGCTTTGCAACACAGCTAGTAGGTTGGCTAGTCTGATTCTCAGTTCCACCAGTTTTAGTTTCAGCTATCAAGGCTGAAGACTCAGTCAGACTATTAGAACCAGACCCCATCATCACTTTATCCTGCTTTCTTCCTGTCTTACTTGAGAAAACGTAGCATTCATCGTTGGGAGTGGTTTGGTCCCTAAGATCTTGCTCCTGACTGCATCAAAATCCTTATGAAGACCAGCCAAAAAACTGAAGATCCTTTCAGTTTCCTTAATTCCCTTGTACAGTTGTTCATCCGTTGGTCCACTCCACTTAAAGACTTCAAAGGAATCTATTTGCTGCCAGATATGGGAGAGACTTACATAGTACTTAGTAACAGATTGGTCTCCTTGCTTTATTTCCTTCATCTGAGCCTTGAGCTCGTACAGTTCTGCAATGTTGTTTAGAGTAAATTTCCTTGGTTGCTCTCCAGATTTCTTCAACTGTGTTATACAGCATGAAGGTTTCACTTATGTCTGGATTCATGGAACCAAGAATCCAGGACATAAGCATTGAATTTTCTGTCTCCCAAGTTTGGAATTTTGCATCACTTTCAGCGGGGATTGTAACTTTTCCAGATAAGTAATCCTTTTTCCTTTCCCAGTGATGAAGAGTTCGATAGCACGACTCCATGCAAGATAATTGTTGCCATTGAGCTTGATTAAGTTTACTGGAGCTGCATCCAGTAAGGATGGAGTAGTCTGCTTATCCATAGTTGATGTTGCTTCACTGATTTCAGACATGCTAGGCAAGGGATGAGTCTATGGATAATATTTAGTGAAGCGAAGTATATGAATACGAACGAAAGATAAACACTGGAGAAGAGCTTGATACCAAACACACGGTTCAAAAAAAAATTGGGTTGATGTAAGAGGAGATAAAGGTAGGAGTTACAGAATAGAAGACGAAAGTAAGGAAAAATTTGTTAGTTTTTGTTTTGAATGAAGAGAAAGTAGAAATGACAGAGGCAAGAAGTAGCTTTGATGTGGAAAAGAAAAAAAAAACAGTTCCTGTCGTACGATTAATAGTTTTTGGCGGTAGCAACAGAGTTTACTGTTTTCCTCTTCTTTTACCCATGCAACGTGTCGGATGGGATGATATTTGGAGCTGACTCAATGTTTTTGATTTTCGACACGTACCCCTATTCGTTTCGATGCAGATCACGGGTTTTCGATGCAGATCACGGGTATCTTCCCTTTTTGATTTTCGCGTGTATTACGAAATATATTATATAGAATTTTTCAATAATCAGAACTTCGAGGCAGTGGGAAGCTTCTCCAGGAAGCTTTGGGCCTTTATTTTATAAAATTTTTCTTGGGTTTACAACCCCACTAACTCCTTTCGTTTTGTAAGCTAGCTCTACAGCTGTACTCAACTGCCTGTACACGTGTTTGCCTAAGGTCACATGCAGGAGCGAAGAGGGAAAAAAATCCTTACAAGCTCAGTGCACTGTATTCCGTCTCCTCTTTCGAATCCTTCTTGACTCCTTCTTCCTCTAGCTTTACGCAGCATAAATAAGTTTCCAGACAGTTTGAATGTAATCTTCAGAAAAGAACTGATATCAGAAGAATAGAGTTTTGTCTATGAATCCCACCAATCAAGTGTATCCCAAGGCTCTGATACCATATAGAACTTTATCTCAGAGTATTAAGCAGATAAACCAATCAACAATGGATGAAGAATTGATATTGTATTAACTGAATATTACATAATAGAGCTCAATAATATTTTACAGCTAAGAACTCCTTAGAAGAAAAACCTTCTATAGTTGCAGAGCTTTGCAACTTTATATACAGTAGGACTCCAACGGCTATATTTACACAGAATATTCCTAACGGCTACTCTGCCTAGTATCAACCCATCTAATATTTTACATAATATTTTCAACACATCTCTATTAACACAGATGTTTTGTGTATAGGGATTCTGAGGCACAAGATTACCTTTTTTTCCAATGTTCATACTCAGCTGTGGCTCAAGATCCACATTGAAGCATCTAATGGCAAAGAACATCGCAAATGGATGACAGTCTATCATGGTTTGAGTTACTAAAGCCTCTGGGAGGAACTGATACTCAAGTTTCCTCGAAGATCTGCTATATTTTGGACCATCTGCAGCAGATCCATATAAAACAGTCAACAGATCTTCAAAGCACTACAAATGAAAGCCTTCAGAACATTAGACACAATGCATCCTCGTGGCAAGGCATTAAAAAGACCAAAAAAGCTGGGAATTAGCTCTGAGTTTGGAACTTCCGATGATAATTTTCAATGACAAGGCTATTCAGGTACCTTAATTACTCTGATCACTCCCCCAAATTCACCCACTTCATCTTCCACATTCACCCCTCCAAGGATGCAATCCCTAAAGTACTTTTTGGATTTCTACTTGTTCTGTACACATGTTGGTGTGGAAACTGGAGTGTTGGCATCAAGTGTAGAAAACTCTGTGGAGTTTGTACTACTTTTGTGCCAAAAATTTCACTCTCTAGCCTACAACAAACGACTTTTCTTTAGCTGAAATGCTCCATCTTCTTTCTATGGTTTTTTTCCTTCCTGAAAACCATAGGGAACTTTCTTCCTTGTGGTTATTACCCTCCACTGGAGTTATTGTTTTTTCCTAGCTACTCTTCTTTAACTACACTTCTCAGTTTGGATGGATACGTAGTTGTTGTGTGAGTGATTGGAGGTTTATCAATTTGTGCTGGATTTGAGTTGTCATTGTTTCAAGCAAATGGAAGTTGGGGAAGGAATATGCTGAGAAACACCAACTGAACTGGGTGTTGTTTTTGGTTGCTGCTTGAATTGGGAAGTCCTGGGAATCCCAGATTACTTTTGGATGGAAGCTATCATATTTGGTCTTTTGGTTTGAAACTATGTATGTAGCACTAGCAAAGCTGCTACTTGCTCTGTTGTTTTTGAATCCCAGGCTAGCTCAGCTGGGGCATTTTCAGTTTCTATTTTGTTGTAATTATAGCTTGGGGCAGGCACTAGAAAAAAGTTAGCCTATGTTAGATTTAGGTGGTGCCATTGTATTTTGAGTGCTGTTGCTAAACCCAAGAAACCTCCTTTGTAATGTTGCCTGATTTGGCTTACCTATGAAATTTGACTTACAAAAAAAATACTATCAGTAGAACACATTTAGGGGGATGTTGCTGAAAGCTTAACACATGTGAATGTTAGGGTGTAGTTTCCTATTTGTCTATGAAAATTATCTATGAAGTGTATATTGAATCAGGGGATTTTGGAAAAGTAGTCACATTTTCTATTTTAAAGTTTAGGATGAACAAAGAGTTAGGTTGGAAATAAATTAGAATGGTGGACAAGCAAAGTGGCAAGGATGAGATATTATTAATACTGTTGTGTCTATTTAGTTATTTCTTATGTTTGAATATTTTCATCTTCTGACATCTGAATGCAGCTGATGATATTACTATTCTCTTGCGGGTCTTCGTACGAAAATATTATTGTATTACATAGATTACTTCGTCTGTAAAGCTGCCATCAGTGCAAATGTTATTGGATGTTTTAGACATGGATCCTGAAATGAGATGCTTTACTCTATATTCCTAACCACTGTACGATGAAATAATTGTCTTATGTTTTGCAGGTGTTTCACCCCATACATGACCAAACTTTCTACTTGACCTCTTCTGATAAAAGAAAGCTCAAGGAAGAATTTGGTAGGCTCATTAGCTTTGGAGTCCCCCCATCCTTTAACCTTCCCTTTTAGCTTAAATATACACCTATTTAAAAAACAAAAAGAGGCTGGGGTGAGGGGGTACTTGGTCAAAAGTTATGCACCTTTTTTCTTCCAACGGAAAGCTCAATTTGCAATATACACAATTGTCAATGTAGGAGTTGAACCGTGGACATTTGTGCAAAAAGTTGGTGATGCCGTTTTTATACCTGCGGGCTGTCCTCATCAAGTCAGAAATCTTAAGGTGCATTCTTTCATTTCTGGACTTGATTTTTACACTTCATTGAACATCGACGGGTAAATTTCGCTCGCATATTGTTTTGCTTTTTATTTCTTGATTTACTGTTTCTGCTTGTCTAATGGACAACTTTCAAACCAAAAAAAAAATACTGTACTCGAAAAGGCATGGAGTTTCTAGTCATGCCAGAAGGATTTCAATCCATCGTCGATGCAATAGTTTCACGAGGATTTAGAACTTCCTCTGTTTTTCCGTATTCGTGTTTTGTATTTACTTTTGACTTGCTTCAGTGCTACTTATGATGGTCATCTTTTAACTCGCAGTCTTGCATAAAGGTTGCCCTGGATTTTGTTTCACCTGAAAGTCTTTCTGAATGTATTCGCTTGACTGAGGAATTCCGTACGCTTCCTCGAGAGCACCGGGCTAAGGAGGACAAATTGGAGGTATGCTTACTAATGTGTTCATTCCTTATTCTGGTTAAGTCACCAGGGAGAACTTTTCCCAGTCAATCTGTTCTAAGATCGATTCCAATAGTGTTAAGTTTTCCGTTCTGAAAAATTTGTCGTGTTTTTACTTCTTGTGCCGCTTTTTATTCTTGCTTTGTTATTGAAGAGTGCTGGTAGGACATACCTTCATGGTCATTTTATTTTTCTCCCCCTTTTCTAGAATTTTTACCTGCCTCGTCCGTTTGAACTAGTTCGAATTGAATGTTTGTATGAAAAACTAGATCGGCATATCTGAACATGAAGAACATATATTCCATGTGATGTCCAAATGCATTATCATGTTGCTAATCCATGTGTACCTGAAATAGGTGACAAAGATGGTTCTACATGGCCTCGATAAGGCCCTTGCTGTTTCTGAGTCAGATAGATGCTTGAAGGTATTTCTTTTTTCCTAGTCAGCAGAAGTGTAGTTAACCATTATATCTAATTTACTTCTTGTATAAATAAACAGCCGTGGGACAATGAACAATTGCTTGAAGACTGGAAAAGTTTAATGGCCTGTAACAAATTAGCCTTTATTGATGTGATCGTTTTTGCTGCGCAATCTTGATTTCTGCCAAGGCTATAATGTGGAAATAATGTCCAAGGACAAGTATTTCTCTTCCTGTTATGATTCCACTGTAACATATGTTGAGCTAAATGACAATATAACATGTAAACTTCAAATCCATAAACCTTAGATGGACACGACATTGATAAGATTCCTGATGCCTTGAACTAAAATGTTTTGGCTATCCATGGCTACTTTCACTATTTAGAACTATTGGTAGTTGAGGGCGGGCACTGTACTTACTGCTGATACTTTATTTCCTTTCCGTTTCTTTCATTTCATGCTCAACGGCTACCTGATGTTTGTCCAATGGAACTGTAATGCACCAAGAAGTGTTGTTGGTCAAACTAGTAGTAGTTTAAACATACCTCTGAAATTTGCATTTAATTGGAGATGAGGCTAGTTAACTGCTGCATGTTGACATATTTGCTTGCTTTTATTTCAGGACGCTCTCATGTCTGAATGTCCCCTCCCCCCCCTTTTTTTTCCCCTTCTGTGATGATTTTCAGTATCATTTTACTTATTTCGACTTGCCGGTCCCAAGCCCGGGTAAAGAAAGAGGGTTGGATTAGGTTGACATTCAATGTAAAATTTTGTCACTGAATATATCATAAATCATACAAGAAATTGAGCTAATGTTAGGACGTTCTTCGTAAGGAATGCACCGTATGGTCCGAATGTGGTGTCTCGGCAAGGATTGTTGCATTTGGAGGGCTTGAATGTAGTGTCAAATAAGAAAGGGTCTTCGTCACATGATCCGAATGCGGCGGATAGTGCCGTTGCATCTCCTTGAGAATTCAGATGTAGTAAAAATTAAGCAAGAGTTCTTATGCCGTAAGTTAGATACTAAGAGAGAAAATTGTGGGTTAGTTATGAGTATTAGACTAGGAACATGAAACATTTGAGCTCTAACGGGGAATACTATGGAGATAGTGGACACAATGATAAGGAAAAATAAATATTTTATGTTTGCAAGAGACAAAGTGGATAAGTGAGATTGCTAGGATGGTGGATAAGTCATATTTAAACTCTAGTACCCAAGAAATAATAAGACAAGAAATGAAGTTAGAGTTTTACTATAGATGCCTGAGACGAAGTAGTAGGTGCTATTTTGAAACGAGATAGAATTATAATCTTTAAATTAGTGTTTGTAAAAGAAACAATCAATTACTAACGTATATGTTTCTCAAGTGGGTTTAGAGGAGGTTACTAAGATTCAATTTAGGAAGATTTAGAAGACGTAGTGCGTGAACGTCCAATAGGTGATAAGATCTTTATTGGAGGATATTTAAATGGACATGTATGTAAAGAGAATAAGAATTACAATGAGGCACATGGTGGATTTGGTTTTGGATACAAGAAAAATGAAGGAAGATCATTTTTGGATTTTACAATAGGGTATTACTTTAGTGACTAACATATTTTTCTAAAAAAGAGATGGACACTTGATTATATTAAAAAAAATTGAAAAAATAAGTCGTGGATAGACTATTTCATGAGTCGTGGGAGAGATAGAAAATCTTGTGAGGAATGTAAGGTGATTCTAGGAGAAATTTTAACAATGCAATACGGTTTTGTAGTGTTGGATATTTGTATCCGACATAGAAGATTGTGAAAACAAAGGCTTATATAACCAAAGATAAAATGGTGGAACTTGAAAAAAGATAAGCAAACAGAGTTTAAAAAAGTAGTAGAGAAAGAAGTCTTAAGAAATTCAAGTGGTGATGCGAAGAAGTGTGGGGGGATATGGCGGTAAGGATAAAGAAAATAACGAAAAATTATTTGACGAGTCAAAAAGTCGAGTACCTACAAATAAAGAATCTTGGCGGTGGAAAGGAGAAGTGCAAGACAAAGCAAAAGCCAAGAGAAATAGTTATAAGACGCTTCAACGTTGTAGGAATCAAGAGAATTGGAAAAATATAGGCATTAAAAAAGAAGCTAAACATGTCGCAAGTGAAGCCAAATCAAAGGAGTTTGAAAATTTTTATAAGCAATTGGACACGAAAGAATGTGAAGGAGATGTGTATAAAATTGCTAGAGCGAGAGAATAAAAGACAAGAAATTTGGCTTTAGTTCAAATGTATTAAAGGATAAGATAGTAAGATCTTAATAGAGAAAAAGACAATACAAGATTGATGGAGAAGATACTTTGAGACCAGTGAAAGTTGAACTCGTGTTGGACGAGTTACATAACTCTGAATATGATAGAAACTTAACATATAATAGGAGAATCCAATTACTAAGGGTAGACGATGCTTTGAAAATGATGAAAATGGTAAAGCGATTTGACATGATAATATTCCAATTGAGGCTTGGAAATGTCTGAGGAAAGAAGGTATTATGTGTCTCACATATCTTTTTAACAAGATTATGAAGACCGGTAAGATGTCTGACTAGTGGAAGAAAAGCATTTTAGTACCTTTGTATAAAAACAAAAGAGATATACAAGAGTGCAAATTATAGAGGAGTTGAGTTAATATGGCACACAATGAAGCTCTGGGAGGGACTGATTGAGAAAAGGCTTCGCAAAGAGACTAGTGTATCAATTTGGATTTATGTCAGGAAGGTCTACAATAATGGCTATTCATCTCTTGAAAAGATTAATAAGGAGATACCGAGAGAAGAAGTAAGATTTACATATGATTTTCATTGACTGAGAAATGACATATGATAAAGTGCCACAAGAGATCCTTTAGAGAGTGCTTGAAAAGAAATGTGTCAAAGTAGCATATGTAGAAAATATTAAAGACATGTATGAGAACACAATGACAAGTGTAGGGACTCTAGGATGACTAAGCCCAGCGTTCCCCCTATTACAGTGTGTTTACACCAAGGATTGACATTAAGTCTATACTTATTTGCTTTAGTTATAGATGAGGTCACTTAACACATTCAAGACAGAGTTCCGTGGGGGGCATGTTATTTGTAAGTGATATTGTGCTGATGGATGAGACTATTGAAGAAGCCAATGCTAAGTCAGATTGTCGATAGGAGACACTAGAGGATAAAACCTTTGAATTGAGTCGAAAGAATACAGTATATGGAATTTAATTTTAGCAACAAAAGAATGACCTTAGAACCTTGCGTGAAACTGAAAAACCAAACGATTCACCTGAGTGAGAGTTTTAAGTATTTATGATTTATACTGAAGAAAGTTGAAGGAATTGACAAGGATGTGAATCATATGGTACAGGTGAGGTGGTTAAAATGGAGAAGTGCGTCAAGTCTTCTGTGTGATAGAAAAGTATATTTATAGTTTAAAGGAAGGTTTTACATGACGACAATAAGACCCGCACTGTTGTACATGTTCGAATATTGGCTAGTCAATTATGAGCATGAACAAAGGATGCGAGTGACAGAAACAAGAATGATATAATGGATGTGTGAATATACAAAGATGGATACAATAAAAAATAAACACATAATAAGAAAGGTTGGGGGGACTATTATTAATGATAAGATGAGGGAGTCAAGGTTAAGATGACATAGGCATGTGCAAAGCTGTCCTACAGATGCATCTGTTAGGTGGTGCGAGACAATGAATGAGGTGCATGTTAAACATGAGAGAGAAGCCAAAGAAGGACAATAAGAAAGTATATGACTTATATAACAATTGAGGGTCATATGGCTAATGATAATGCACATTGAAGACAGTTGCTTCATGTAGTCGATGTCATGTATAGGGTATAAGATTTAAGTGAGAATTTTAGATACTTAGGCCGGAATCACGGTTGAATGATATGATATTTTTGAAAACGTATTATAAAGACGCATATTATGCATTAGGTACTAGGGGACACAAAAGGAGGATATGATTTAGGCTATGACTCAAAAAAACAAAAAGCAAACAAATAAATAAATAAATTGTGCGCAAGAAAATTGATTGATCCATGTAGTTGACCTCACGTAATTAAAAAAAGGCTTGAGCGTTGTTATTGTTAGTCAGACTTCTTTGCTATTCGCCACGATATTCTCAATAGTTGATCTTCCCTATAGTTCATATAGTTCATATAAGAGCTATAACAGTTTCACTCCATTTTGCTATTAGGATGCTCCATGTTCCATATTGCAAGGAGCTATAACCGTTTCACTCCATTTTGTTATCATGATGCTCCATGTTCCATACTGCAATATCTGAGATTCATGAAGAACTTTTGACCTTTACGGTACAGAAAGAGGGTGAGAAGGTTCTTCGAATGGATGTATCGTGTGCAAGTTTACGTGCTGTGTCCACATTCCCCACAAAAATGACCTCCAAAGACCAAACAAACCTAATACCCCACCAAAAGGGAAAAAATTTAAGAAAACAACCTCTATGTGTTTCTAACACATGGGCATGGTTGCGTACATCCGACCCTCCATACCCCGTCATAGGCGTGAGCCTCTAAGGCAATGAGTAATGTTGTTATTGTTGTTGTTTCCTTCTTTTTTTCTTACTTCTCTCTGCTCCCTCTTGAAGACATTTACTGGGATCATGATGAACACAGTTCGTGTGTTTAATGGTCTCCCTTGTAAAACTGACGAACTTGTTTCTTTTACAGCTTATGGAAGAAGATGCGGCCGAAGTTCACACTGAGTAGAACTTTGGTACATTGTTCAAGCATCATCGTCTTCGGCGCGTACTTTTGACTCTCCAAAAATTGAGCATGTTGTTTACATTCTGTGTCCAATGTTCTGCATCCACCATTTCTTGCACCACCTTTTTGTTCTTGCATATCTCATCGAATGAGACGAGAGTACAAGTTACGGTGCACCCAGTACTGTAGTTTGATTTGTAAACTGATATTTAATTCCTGATTTCTGTAACTTTGGCTACTCGTCAGGCTTGGTTGTGGTCTTTACTTGGTGTATTCAAATTATTGACGGATGAAGTAAATGGTGGGTCTGTTTTGAAAATTATAGTTTTTGTACCTCTTTTTGTTTTTCTTTTTCTATTCTGTTTTTGTTTTTTTTTTACAGGAGTACCCCAAACTAAGAACAATACTCAAAGGACGTATAAAATTACAGGACGCGGTTTTGCGATTTTATGCAGTGTGCATGAGCGGAAAGATTGAACTGTTCTCGAGTGAAAATGCCAAATGGGAGCGAATAGTGTATGTTTTATTTACAAAAGTTCAGTCAATAGGTCCTGTGATTCGGATACCTAAAAAGGAAATAAAGAAAGTCTAGAAATCATGAAAAGTCGGAGTTTTTATTACTTCATATGTAATGGTATATTTCCATCACAGAGGAATCAGACGTAGTTTTAAATGTGTAGAATGTCGGAGAGTCAGGTCAGTACATGACATATGCTTGGTATTCATTAACGAGAACTCATCTTAGTCGTCCACGCCTACAAATGTATCAATGTGTAGATCTCGTTTTTTTAACTAACTCTCGCTTTCTTTTCATTGAAACATTAAAACATTGTCCACGCTTACAAGTTATATATATTATGTTTTAATGAAAAGAAAGCAAGAGTTAACTTAAAAGCGAGATCTACACTACAATGATCGGTACAGCTGTTGTCATCACGACCTCTTCGTTTCATACCGATGAGATGCTTAACTGCATTTTGCCAACTTGCGATATATGCGGTTTCATGTCTAGTCAACACCTTGCCATATCTGAGGTTTCATGTCTAGTCAACATTGGGTGCTTCTCAGTAGCACAATTTCCCATTCGCATTAGGTGATCAAAGTTCTTATCCTTTTGCAAGAATCATTCAATCAGTGTATAGCTTCGCCCATGAAAGCATTCTACAGAGAGCTTACTATCCCAGGAGTCATCAACGAGTAGCCTGCAAATCGCAAGTGGTATCTATGGTGTGACCCAAACTCGTCGAATCGATGAATTGATTGGACAAGTAGCTCTCACCCATATACCACATAGCTCAGTTGGTATTCAGGTTGAGACATTACTCTAGAAATACTGATGTCTAGGCCATTAATGACGAAGTCATTGTATCCGGTCCAATTGAGTTAGAGGGTTGGTGACCCGATTTGCATTAGATATCTTGCAGTGGGTCTCTGGAAAAGCCATGTCCGCCTAGGAGGCCGCTGAGTTCTTGATTTACATCATTCACGAAGTTCTGTAGGGCTAACGCGGTGTAAATCCACGGGGCCAGATGTATTGTCTTTTTTACCCCCAGAAAATACATGTCTCGGTATGTATTCCGCGAGAAAGCAACCCCTAGATAAAATTAAATTAGAACTATAGCTACGGTCAAGCAAGGGAGCGCTGAAGTAACAGTATTATAGCAATAAAGCGCAAACAGAGTGCAATACAAGAAAGACATGAAACGCAAAAAAGCTAAATCTCGAAAACTATTGATAATCTAAAGAATTTACTTTGAAACTACTGGTATAGTAACTAGAATTGACTTGACGAGCTAAATTCCCAATTTTAAATGCACTTTCCCACTCCTTTTATGACATATATATATATATATATATATATATATATATATATATTATTGAAAATATATATAAAAAAACAAATCTATGATGCATATTACGTGCCTTGGTGGAAGGCTTATACTAGGTTTCCTGCTTGTTACGTTAAAGCTGTAATATTACCTCTATTGTAAGGCCCCTGAAAAGCCCTTGTACATGAAAGAGTAGACACAACATTTCGGTATAATAATAGGCTTTTATACAGTTCAAAGCCTTTTTGCCACACAAATGATTATTATTCTATAATTCTTTGGCTTCAACTTATGTTAGCTGGAAATATTGATAAATATCGGTACTTTTAAATTAGAAAAAGAAAAGTAATATTCACTTTATTACCTTAATACTGTTGAATATTGAAAGAATTCGCATTCATTCAAATTTATTTAAATTACAAGTGTATTTCTCTTTTACAGGGGTGATTTTGCTTCTAACAGTGTAATTTTCCTACTTGTGTAGTGGTCACTGTTCTGCTACAATGTTTTCTAACGTCTAAGATAACGGTTAGTTACCTGTGCAACTTGGCCTTATGTACAATAAAATAAGCTCAGCATTTCTTTACTTCAGTTCTGTTGTCTTCAGCTGGTCCTAGTTCCGCGCTTCACCTCAACTCCTCTTCAGTTCATCACGACCATACTTCATCCTTACCTCAACTTTACTTCAGTTCCGCACAACCTTGACTTATCATCTTTTTCCTTAGTTCAGCTCAGCTCAGCTGTCTTGCTTTGTTTACTTAGTCTTATTTCTCCAGTACAGTTACAACTTAAATCTGGTCGGCATATATTGGTTGAGCTCGACACACATCGTCTGGACTTATTTTCACAAATGCGACTTTTCCTTCTAAAATTTAAATACACGTACGCAGAGAAAGGAAGATAGTCACTCGAATATATGCACCAAAAAAAATGAAAATGCAATGGTTGCCCACTTGATAGTTCAAATCCCTTTTGATTAATACGACTTAAGTGCAATAAGGTCACACAAACTTTTGTATTCATTGAGAATTGTTTCCTCTCATTCTTTCCGTATGGAAAAATATTGTGAAAGTCAACTTTTCACATTTTGACGTATTTCATCAAAGATTAACTATAACAATACTTCTGAGACGAAATAAATATAAAATATATAAAACAATTCACAACACCACTTAATCCCTACTATCTATAATTAGGGCTGTAAACGAGCCGAACGAGTCGAGCATTGCGTTGTTCAAGCTTGGTTCATTTAACTTAACAAACGAGCCGAGCTTGTTCGTTTATTTAAACAAACATATTTAATTGTTCAAGCTTGGTTCGTTTAACTTACGAACAACATTAACGAGTCGAACACCTTAAACGAACGGTGCCACTTACCGAGTTCGAACAGAAAAAAGATGTTCAAGCTCTGTTCATTAACCTTTATCCAAACCGAACTCGAGCTCGAGCAAAACGAGCCGAACTACCGAACGGCTTGATTCATATACAGCCCTATCTATAATCAATATTATTAGTGCATAACAGGGAGGAATAGAACCTCGGTAGCCCAGCCAAGCCCTTCATCCCACCACATCCGCTTAACCTTTCTTGTCACGAAAATTGAAAATTATCCAACTCGTAATACAAGTTACTTTCCCCATTCCAAGTGTGTATATTATGGTAATTTGCATTTTGGTTAATGCTTAAAATGATCTTTTTGGTAAAGATAAAAATACATTGTCAAATTTTTAATAACAGTTCTCCCAATACCTTTTCAATTGACACTACATATTTTTTTAGCTTGCATCAATCAACCAACTAAAAATAGATTACGAACATTAAACGAAATAGTTTCACTTTATTAAATTATTTTCAAGTCAAACTAATACAATATTTTTTTTAGATATAAATTGTATAGTACGACATTTGAGAACCATTAATCAGATACGTTAATCGCGAACAAGAACAGAACAAAATCATCAGCATGACTCCAAAAAGAAAATTGAAAACGAGAAAAAGATAAAAGAAAAAATGAAAAAGAAAACAAACTTGTTTTCTAAAGGGAATACACAATTTTTTGATCTGATCAAAT
This sequence comes from Eustoma russellianum, assembly GCA_036186865.1. NCBI lineage: Eukaryota > Viridiplantae > Streptophyta > Magnoliopsida > Gentianales > Gentianaceae > Eustoma > Eustoma russellianum. The sequence continues at coordinate 43,423,620 of AP025040.1, forward strand.
GTCTTTTAAAACATAAGCAAGAAGGTTAATCTCCAGAATGAACAAAAGTTTGTTGTTTGAACAGTTGAATTTTGTGAAGACAAGCTTGAGCCCTTCTAATTACTTCATCAATCCTGTCCTTTCTCTCAACGAATCCACAAGGATCCATCCTTCTACTAACCCTCTGCTTGCTGCTTACTACTATATCATCATCTTCCTTTCTTCCGACATTCTTCACTGCTGGCAGTATCCTATTAACGTTGTGGCAGCTGCTTCTCTTCCTCTTCTTCCTGCATGTACATGAAGCTGTAATAACAATACCATCAGTACTCAACATGATTCCAGACTGCAAACTGTAAAGCCATCTTCTCTAACGGTTCTATACCATCACAAGTTTTATGGTGTCCCAGAAGTAACAATAGCTTTATTGCACATTATTTTCGAGATCACCAGCCGTTCTATTGTGTTTTAAGAGTAACTACTAACAATTATACAACATTATCCGATTATTTTAGAGGCTTCCGCCTATGTCAGGTAAGAGAGTTAAACGAACCAAACAGTTCGTGAACTGTTCAAGTTTGATTCATAATTGATTCGAGTTCATTTGTTAATTTTAGTTAAACGAGCCGAATTCGAACACCTTTTTGGGTTCGTTTACTAAAACAAACCGAACAGTTTGAGAACTGTTTGGCTCGTTTAAACAGTTATAGTGCTATCGAACCGAACTAGAACCAATTTTAAAGCTCGTTACCGTAAACGAACCGAGCCGAATAGTTTGTTTAGCTAAACGAATCCAAATTCGAAAACCTAGTATTCGGTTCGTCTCGGTTCATTAACACCCCTAATGACAAGGTATGGAGAGTCGGATATATGCAACTATACTCATGTGTTAGAAACGCACAGAGGTTGTTTCCCGATGACACTTAACGAAAATTGCGTTAAGCTGTATCGATCAACTGATACTTCACAGTACAAGAAGTGCAACCAGTTTAGTGAGTCATTTTGCTTTATTCTATCATACTCCAAAGTCAAAGAAGTGTGTATCTTTAACTCTCAATGAATGAATAAACCGAAAGTATCATATATCTTAATAGTTCTCTCCATTTGTTTAACAAACGTAAGCATCGTATATCTTGATAGTTCTCTCCATTTGTTTAACAAGACATATCAAATACGGCAGAATGACACATTCACATAGTCATTAAATCAATTAATCATACACAATATATCCCCACCGCAACAAAATCTATCCTTGAAGTCTAGGGAGGGTGAGCGGCATGCAAACAATATCTCTATCTTAAAAGATAGAGAGTTTACTTTTAATGAGAACCCCGACTATATATGTACATATATAAATAACAAAATAATAGGAATATATTGTATCAGTCCGTTAGTGAAATAATTCATTAAATACAAATAGTAAACTTATAATATTAAAATAGTCATAAACGTGTATATACACGTATAATATAGGACAAAGAAAGACAAAAACAACCCATTGACATAGTCATTATGTCCAAAAAAAAGTGATGTATAGATAGAGACATCAACGAAAGTTAATGCAACATATTTCGCTTACTTTCTGTTTCACCGGAGTCTCCAATCCCATAAATTTAAGCATCCGACAATTCAAAATAACACCAATATATTTGAACACCATAACGTTAAACAAATCCGCTCAAACCTAACACCAATAACCTTGAAAAATGCAGAAAATGATCGTACCCATATGATTCTCCTTTTTCCACCATCATTCTGTTATGTCAAAATTTCTTTTATGGTATAACTCACATATGAAAAGGTAGTATATGACTAATTCATTAACATTTTGTCACCATGCGTGCCACATCAAATATATATATACCAGGCGTGTTGAAATATAAATGAAGATCTGCTAAAGCACTTTTTATTTAACATAGCTAGTCATCATCAAAATGCTATTTTGTGGTTCTGAAAGTCCCTTAGTTTCAAAAGAATGGTAGCTGATGCAAATAAAGAGCCGAGCGACCTATTAGTTTAGTTGAGAACTTAATCAGTGACCCCACACTGTCTTTCGTAAACAAAAGTTTGGACTAGCAACACTATGCATGTCTCTTGATTTGAACTTTTGATCTCTTAGAAAAAATCACAAGACGACTACCACCTGAACTATCACCATCACACTAGTTGATACTTGTTGTAAACAGATTATTTTCTTATAAGTAGATAAAAAGAGGAAGAACATACCTTGAGTTGTAGCAGAAGATGAAGCGGATACAGGAGTGAAGTCCCCAAAAGCTAGGGAATTGAAGTTATGTGACTCCAAGAAAGATATGAAGTCGTGAATCTCAAGCTTCAAACGGTTAAATTTATTGGGTTGATGAGATTCAAGCGTATGTAATTCTTGTTTTGCTTGTTCGATCATGGCTGCCCTTGTCTCCATCCCTTCTTCTCCTTCTCTCATAGCTAACAATGCTGCCGCTTCCATAACCATTAATTGTGGTATTTCTATGTCCTCAGTTACGCATTGAGAAGACTGAGGAAGAAAGCAAGAGAAGGAAAGGACAGGTTTTGAGCAATAAATGTTGAGTAATCCTAAGGGTTTGTTTTGCCAAAAAAGAAGTGCATGAGAAGACATTTAGTGGGAGTGTTTTCTCGACCTCCCAAGCAGTTTGAAGGCGACCACTCGTTTTTGTCTTTCGGAGAGAAATCCCTCGTCCGGGCCCATTCCTAAGGAAATTATAAAAGATATACATTATTAGTTTAACGTCTCTTGTTTTGTGTTAGGACTTATGCAGTGACTCACACAAGTTGTATCTCTGCAAATCAGGCATTCGTCCTAATAGCAGTGAAATATTCACACATGTTCCTGGATTCGAAACCTTAATATGTTAAAACAAATCACAACCTGAATACCAAATAAATTTTTCTCTCTCGTTGCACGTACTCCGCTACCAAAATTGCGAAATCTGCCTCCCAAAAGGCGGATTTTTGGCAGATTCGATTGAGACCATAGACAAATATAGCGGTTTATGTTTTCTGGGTGTACTTTTTATTTATTTGTTGCAAAAAGGTTTAACCCCAACCCTAAAGGTCCCCATCCCCAAGGAATTGCGTGAAGGATATAAATCAGAAATACAGTGGCTTTCTAGATTGTGTGGGATCTTACACAGTTACCCACACAATGTGCCCCCCACAAATCATGAATTTGGACTGGCAGCAGAGGAACACCCACACTATGCGCGTCTCTGGATTTGAACTCATGACTTGTTGTTGGCAATCCTAAACTCGAGTACCAACTGGACTATGTCATGGGGCGTAGTTTTTATTTATTTATTTTTACTTATGCTATGTGTTGTTATTATTATTTTGTTAGAAATCATATATGTAGATCGGTATACTTTGTATTTTTACTATGTGGTGGAATGTATTATACTATATAAAAGAATTAAACGTCTTATTAGTTATCTATGATTCAATGAAATATGTATAACTAGAAACGAAGGCCCTATTATATCTTATTGATTAATAAGATGTTTAATAATTGATCATTAAGTATAATAAAATTACACGTCATTTTCGACCCAAAATAGTTACCTCTGAGTGTGATATGATGTCGAGGTAATCATAATATTTTAAAATTTTCTAATAAATAGAATGCTTATGTATTTGGACCAATATCATACGTGAGACAGTTTAAACTATGTCATGTAGTTACTATATGATTTGTAGTTTTGCTTTAAATGGTTTTTCTCTATTAGACTTGTTTGCAATCTGTCGCTAAGAATTGATACAATAAGTGATTATGTGTTGGTACTAGATACTACTAATTTTGGTTATTGTAATATTCACCGAAATATAAGTTAAATGTTGTAATAACCATTTTTTTATTTTAGATAAATGTTCTTTCTTTACTGTGGTTATTTTAGATAATCAATACTAAAGTTAACTTATACTAATCCAAATGCATACTACACAACCTGGTGGAGGCATGATTCAGAGTTGAACACTGTCGAACAGAAGACATTTGGTTCAGTTCTTTGGGTATTCATGCCCTTAATTTTGGAGTTTAGACACTACAGTCCGATGATATCAGTAGAAAATACGCATTTGTATGGCAAGACTAGGGAAAAACTTTTGATTGCGGTTGCGGTTGATGCTGCTAATCAAACATTTTCATTATATTTGCTATTGTTGATGAGGAGACCGAAAATGATTGGGGGTGGTTGTTTCAAAATATCCGAAAGCATATACTTTGCGATATACAAGGCGTATATGTGATTTTAAATATATCAACATGATTTCAGGCTGCAATAAGCCAAGATCTTACTTGGCAACCATCTTATGCCTACTATATATATTGTCTCATTCATAACAAAACCAATTTTACATGTAAATATTCTTACAAATAATTTACGCAAATTGTATATATTGTCTTCATAATGAATTGTTTAAATCGTCCAAAGTTAGAACTTCACATAAAATTTTACTGGTAAAGCTTTGAGCAATATGATGTAGAGAGCTGGCACAAAACACAAGGTGCTCATGATTAATGAACATATGACGAAGCTGAAGAAGCTAAATGAAGCCGCGTACGATTATCTTACGCGGATACCACTTGATACATGGACACTATCCTATGACATGGTAGAAGATATTATGTCATCACAACAAATTTCTCTAAGTCGTAGAATAACATACTCACTAAGACTAAATATTTAATGATTAGTGCTTGTGCGCAAGCAGTGTTCAAAAGAATGGCGAATATGGTTAATGAAAAGCGACAAAAGTCGTCACATTTGGCAGCAGAGGACCGATGATCGTCAAGGTGCAACAATAGTTCATTGAGAATGAAAAGAATGCAAGAAAGCATATAGTTCAGGCATATGATATGCGAGAAGGCTTATACGAGGTTGTAACTCGACATGAAGCAGATCATGATAGTGTTTCTCATACTGTAAACCTGAACAACTGGGCTTGCATCTATGAAAAATTTCAGCTTTACCGTACGTCCTACTCACATGCTATGAAGGTATGACAGAATATGCACAATTTAACGACAGACCTTGTTATCCCATTTTACTCTTGACGTACAATGTTAAAACATACAATGATTCGTTTTATCCTGTTAAGCATTTATTGTGTTGGCCTGCAACTCCATTCAAAGTTGAAGCCAATCACGTCCGTAAAAATGCAGTCGAGGTAGATCATAATTAACTCGTATTCACGACGAGATAGACGTCTAGTACTATTGTTATGCATGTTTGGTAAGTCTGCAAGTGAAGGACATGCTGAGTTTATCAATGTATAAATTACTCTCCTGAGTTTATAAATGTATAAGTTACTCTTCTTTATAAAAGCTTAAGCTTTCAGACGAAACGGTAACATAAATTTAGCTAACTAAATCATTTTATTCGACAAAAGACAAACTTGATTCATTTGAATAACACTTGTATTTGTTAGAAATTTAGGAAAAAATATGTAACCAAACAGAGATAAATGAAAACAAAGAAAATGAGAATAATCGAGACGTAACAAATATTATACCGTCCTTAAAAGCAATTTTGCATCCACGAGTGAGAAAGATAGACTACTGGAGAAATGCTTCCCAATATATAATCACTTTTTCCTTTTATTTGATCTACAAGAGAAAGATTACACTTGTCTATTTGAACCGTTTAGTGCCAGAGGAAGAAGAAAAGACAAAGAAGAAATTCTGCAGTTTTTTTTACAAAAGACTTAAAAAAGTTTTTCAAAGGTCATTTCAGAGTATGTCAAAAACAGTTTCAAAAGCATATCAAAAGTGCGCTTTAAAACCTTTTAGTCCTTGCATTTGTAGACGTCAATTCATAAAAATAAGTTAATTTGACAGTTCTTTACATAATTTGGCTTTCAAAGTTAGTCTACGGACATTCAAGATTGAAAGGAGGTGTATCAAGTTGCAAAAGTTGCATCATTTCATCAAAAGACAGCAGAATTTTTCTGCTGTGTGCATTGACCGAAAGTTCGATCACTTTTACCGAATGTTAGATTCCAAATTTTTGAATGTTGTAACTCAGAATTCGTTACCAAACTCTAGACCGAGTATTTGGTAAACGGATTTACCAAACATTCAGTGACAAGACAGAAACTTCAGAATTGGACTGAACTCAGAGGCTACACTCAGAATTCATCACCGAATGTTCGGTCTCACTTACTGAACATTCGGTCACCTCAGGATTTCTAGAATTCATAGTCTCATCTCACCCATCCAAATCAAGTTTCACTTCATTCTCCAGTCAATCTTCTTACATGCTTTTAGATAAATTTGGAGCATTTTCTAAGGCACTTTTACATAGTTTTTTTCAACAATCACCCATATGACACACATTTATATAAGAACATCCATGAACAATTATAAAGTAACATCTTGGCATTAAACGAAGACAATGACACATAATAGATATGATGACTTGCGTTTTGAATCGCCACTACAGATGAAATATAAAAGAAAATAAGATGACTTAAACGTCTTGAATCATATTCCACTGCTGTTTATATGAACAACCAAAAGATATGTCATTTTTCTACTTCATACAGGTTTGCGGTTTGGTGCGCAATTGGCCATGCACTCAGTCTCAGGTTTTCATAAACGCGCTATTGAGTTATTCCAAACTCTCATGAAAGCGGCACCACTTTCATTCTTATATATGCGAAATTCATCAAGTGCATACTGCTCACACTACCATATACATGACAATGAATTTTATTAACAAATTCTTACACCCTCATAAATTTGCAGTAAACACCACGTCAACACCATAGGAAGACACAAGTTTGATAGTGCTTAACAAACTCTTATCTGACTTGTTTTCACCACAATGAATCTAGTTTGTAGGATCTCAACTAATACTACGTTGGGTTGCCATCATAGAGAGCTCACTTAAAAGGAATAATCTCATTCCCTTCGATGTCACTAGAACTAATTTACACTTAGTCGTTGTTGGGCCACTTTCATAGGCTCACACTGTATATGATTTATCCCAAAGAAATTTTATTTGCCCACTCTTATAGCCCTCAAATTGTCTATGTTTTATCCCAAAAAAATTTTACCGGACCACTTTCATAGACCTCACATTGTTTATGATTTACCCAAATGAAACTCATGAGCATTCACATCGTTCTATCATTCATCAAGTGCTAGCATTGTAGCGCCCCGACCCGGACAGCGGAATCCGAACCGGTGCACCCGTCGTAGCTTACTGAGAAGACTACAAGACGTCTCATCTCTCGTGTACACATCATCAGTGACGTACGAAAGTAAAAGCGGAAACATGTATCTAACGAATGTCAACCGTCAACTCGTACATCAAAGAATACTAAAATCCCAACAAACTAGCCATGATGTTCACCAACTCAAATCCTCAAACGAATGAAATAACTGGAATAAACAACATCTGTCTCGACTACTCGCCATTAAGCACTCTAAGCATCCCACTCAGCCCACTCGCCGTCGTCTTCAATGAAAATCATGTCATAGCTAGGCTCATCTGCACCATAATAGTAGTACCCTTAGCGAAAACGCTAGCAAGTAACCCACTTATAAGACATACGGGATCAACACATGGCAAGACATGAGTAATAGATAAATTGAGGGGTGTGAGGGCACATGTCTTGTAAACTTTCAAATATAGAATTTGAATAACGCAGTAAAGCAAGTACGGCAGTTTGCTCACATTTAACAATTAATAGGCAATCAAGTATCACACACGTTCGTAACACATTGACTCTCGTGATGCATGTCAAGATATGCACTACACTACTCATCCACTTATGCATGAACCCTTTCTCTTTTAAAACAATGCAATGCATGACATAATGCCCGGTCACTTCATATAACTTTATACCCTGTAACGCGCCCCGGCTTATATTTCCATCCCGGTTTACGTTACAGCCAACTTTATACCCTGTAATGCACCTCGGCTTATATTTCCATCCCGAGTAGCATTACAGACAACTTTATACCCTGTAACGCGCCCCGGCTTATATTTCCATCCCGGTTTACGTTACAGTCTTTTGTGCCCTACAATGCGCCCCGGCTTAAATTTCCATCCCGGTTTACATTGCAGGTCACCTTCGCAAATCTGTGCCGAAGCACCTTTCTTTTCAAATCAATATGCAAATGCACGTGCCATGATGCAAGACTCCTTGTTCATTCACATTCCTCGATCACATATGCAATTCACATTCACATGCGCAAGTACAGGTAACACGCAAGAGTACGCTAGCTTACTAGTCAACACTTAGACCTCAACTAGCCCGTCAACACATACCTTTGATTCTAAAGTTCACCGCCTACGCGAGTATCCCTATCTTTCCTTCATTGAACTCTAAGACACCGTGTACGTTCATTTCCTAACCCTCCTAAGTCATTCACGTTGGAACTCGGTTTGAAAACCCATGGAAGTCTCCCATTGTTGATTCACCATCCTAGGTCAGATTCCCAAGACTTAGGCTACCCTTAATCAGGTCTTAAGAAGTCTCTAAAGTCACCCAAAGACTCCCCGAGCTTCCCTTTTTCTTTCTCTATTTTTCCACAAAACTGGGGGACATCATCCCCTCACATCGATCGATCTATGTACTTCATACCCTCACATCGATCGATCGATGTCCATCAGAGGACATCGATCTCTCAGCCCTTCCTACATCGATCGATCGAAGTGACTTCATCCCCTCACATCGATCGATCGATGTCCATCAGAGGACATCGATCTCTCAGCCCTTCCTACATCGATCGATCGAAGTGACTTCATCCCCTCACATCGATCGATCGATGTCCATCAGAGGACATCGATCTCTCAGCCCTTCCTACATCGATCGATCTATGTACTTCATTCCCTCACATCGATCGATCGATGTCCATCAGAGGACATCATACCCTCACATCGATCGATCTATGTACTTCATCCCCTCACATCGATCGATCTATGTACTTCATCCCCTCACATCGATCGATCGATGTCCACGATTCCAGCACAGAAACTTTGCGATTTTCGCAGAAACTACAAAACCATAACTCCAATTGATCCCAAACTTCATCCCAATCAATCCAAGCTTAAACCCTGCTATAATCTCATGCTTAAACTACGAATTAAACGCTACACAATTACAAATCACAGATTCAAGCCTAACACATGACTCATCCATCACAACAACCCAAAAAAATCCTTCCTTTCTCTCTCCAACCCACGCATCCACGCAATCACATCAAGAGGGGATTCAAGGGATAAGGATTTGCAGGATTTCACAGATTCAACAACGACAACAATCACATTTTCATATACATCGGCCAAATCTTGAAACGAAAGCACATAAACATATACACATAATCAAAGAACGAATCTACTGCATGGTGATCCAATTTGATAACAAAATAGGCCATTTTTCTTTCGCAAATCGCAGGAACTTATAAACAGATTACTTGCCTTTGATTACTCGGAGTCGGATTGGAGAACGGACGGACTTTGGATCAAAACCTGACGGTGTCTTCCTCTCCTACACCTTTGGGGAAACGGCTAGGGCTTAGGGGGAGCAAGGAGTCGACGCTTTTTCTGAGGGATGGGAAAAACTGACGTTCAGTCAGTTTATATATGGGAAGGGGAAGGTTTGGTGTTTCTAAATTATATCCTTAATCTAATTTATCTTAAAGGATAAACCTTAATTATTTAATTCTAAATTAAATATAAATAAATTCTAATATTAAATCCCCTCATTAATTTCTAATTAATCCTCATATAAATGCCTAATTTATTTCCGTTGACCGTCATTAATTTCTGTGAAATCTTTCTTTGTCTTTTAACTACCCTACGGAGGGTGCGGGGCATAACATTCCACCCCCTTACAAAAAGTTTCGTCCTCGAAACTTGTGCGTTACGAAATTAATGGCTTAGTATAGCCCTTCCTAAACTATTTACTTTGGTCATGACCGAAATTAGTATCCCTTGCGTATTCCGATATGGTACCCATTTCACTTCCTCGGTACAGGACTAAGTTCTCAAATCATTCAGTGTGTAAGCACACAATGTACTCTTTAAATCCATTGTCCTCAGCCTGATAGATCGTAACTTATTCTTGTATAGTCCTCGAATCAACCTTAAGTGTAACGTCAATATACACGCTTCATGACTTAATCGTCGGTCTGTATCGAACTTATAGTTGCCATCCTGACCAACCCTCTAAAATCAGTTCTTAAGTGTATTACAATCCTTAACTCCACGCATTGCTCACAAGACTCATCCCTAAGGCCATATGTATTTTTCGAAATACGTTGTACCCTAGTACGATTTAATTTAGTCAATACTACGTCCCTTAAGGTGCTCTAGTCCTTATGCGATTCAATCCTCAGTCCTCGCTAATGAGTGCTTACAATCTTCCACTTACCCACTTGACGTGTATCACCTAGCTTATCGAAATCTACGATCCCGATTCATAAACTTATCCCATATGATTTACCATTAAATACTCAACCATACTAACCCCCTTTTGTGTATGCCAATACGGTAACCGTTACCCCTCCTTAACGCAACCACGTCTTCAAAAGCAATTCTTATATACTTATCAACTAGCTCTATGATCATGCTATTAATCTCTCATAGATACCGTCATAAGCCTAGTATACGAACTACATGTATGGACATGCTTCTTTTTAAATAAAATGCAGTTTAAGTGGCTATAATTCAAAATATAGCTTCGATTAGTTATACAGTATTTCTATTTTTTTTTTTTGTAAACATGCGAGCTAAAATATTATAAAATCGTCTTCGCAGATGTTGATTCACATGACCTCTTATAAAAAAAAACTAACTTGTTCGCAAGAATGTCTCAAACGAGGAAGAAAAGAATATATATGGGCATATCCTACTCTCAAGAGTGTTTCAGGTAGGACCTCCTTAACACCATTTGAAACTCAACGACATGAAGTTTAATAAAATAATTTGGAAGTGGCATATCTCTTTTAAAAAGAATGTACGTTTTGCAACTACTTTTGTCTCGTAAACTATTAGGTAACTTCGTAGCAAGCAGGTGATAATTCCAAGGATAAAATGCTTGCGATATCGATAATCAACAACTCTCATCATTTTAACAAAATAAACATGGTGAAATGAAAATTTGCGAAATAATACCAGAAATATATAGACATATTGTTTTTCAAATCCTCAACATTTTAAAATGTATCTATTTTTCAGAGTTTGTCAATAGTAGTTGAAATTCCATCAGGTGGAAATACGAAGGCGGAACAAAATATAGCATTGTTAAGTTAGCAGACTATACAAATAAGCACCCTAATTAAAATACTTAGAAACATTGAAAAATCTTTGAAATATAAGGTATATCTTGGCGTACGTGCTCATGTATAAATACTTAACCACTTGAAAAATATTTCCCCATACTTCATATAATTTCTATGATTCACTCTTACGGTCAAGGTAAATTCTACCTAAGTACCGTAACTTATAGGTCTAATGTTCGTCTATTCATGCTAACATCTTTAGCTGAGACTGTCTAATCTTAGCATGACAAACTAGATATTAATCGTCTTAAGGTATTCTCATTCATCGTACTTCCATGGGCCACCCTGATCCATTGCACTTCTCACTGGGTTGTTTTTAACCGCTAATACTAACTCCGTTAAATCTCACCTGAAAAGCAATCATTACTTGTTCATGCTGGCTCCCTTGCAATTTCAAGCCAACCCGACTCAAGCCAAGTAACCCATTGTTTCTAGGGGTTCATCACTTAGCGAAAGATTTTGTGACACTTTATTGCTCCACAGTGTAAAATATAATCGATTCTCATATGTCGCTACCGATCAATATTGACAATGAGTCTAATATGATCGGCCTATTTTGGTAATTCTAAAATTGACATCTTAATTGTAAACTATAAACTCCGTTGACAGTATCTTTCACTAACTTTACTGATCGTAATGCTTATAAATCGTTGCTTAATTTCTGTCATGCTACTATAAATCCTCCCTTAGTATTTACTCCACTATTACTATTCATTTCTTAGTAGCTATGGTCCCAACTTAGCCCTAAGCCTACTATGGTAATACCGTCACAGGTAAGAATATGGACCTTCTCTAGTTTACCCTAGTGGTGTCAGGTGCTATATTACAATTATGGTAAGGGAGCCCGAGTTACTGCCTGACCCGGTAATATGGATCTAAGGTTTGTACTAGGATGTTCTGATTGACATCATAATTCATTCAAATCAATTATATACTGTTCAACTAGGGTTACTGAGATCACGGCTTAGAGAGTTGTGATCGTCCTTAGATAAGGGAGAATTGTATGGGGTATCTTAGATGTACGTACGTCCAAAACCGTTGGCCCTCTTCGGTTTAGGATTATAACTTATCTCTAGGATCGTTCTTAGCATCATCATTCTTATATCTAAGATCGCGTGTTATCTCCCAATCATAATTAGTACATAATCAACACCTATTACTAATTCCATACTTATGTCTAAGGTCAACTCGTAATCAATATCATTACTTACGTCTAAGATCGTGACTTATGTGCAGAATCATCGCTTATAACTGAGGTCAGTGCCTATGTTCATGATCACCTTAAGTTCAAATCATCACTTAGGTCTGAGATTGTGTCTTAAGGGTAAAATCGTCAGTTATTTTCTAATATCAGGGCCTGGAGAAGTACGGCGTGCGATGGGGCCGTATCCTCAGAGTGGTTCCCTCAAGGGTTGGGACGTGCACGCTTCGCATCTCCTCAGTGTAATACCCTATGCTACGCCGAGGCGGTGGTAGAGGAGGGGGTTGCTGCTGCTGAGCAACATCTTGCGCTATCACTGTGATAGCGTCTATCAGTGTCTGGGGTACTGACACTGGTGGTGGTGTAGGGTTCTCGTCCCCATTGCCACTGTTTCCTTGGTTGTCACTTTTGGGAGGCATTTTTCTGCAAAATCAACGCTTATTAGCATTCAGTAATTCCAAAAATATAAGTACTGAAAGCCCCTATGCGTTGTACAAGGTAGAATTTGTACCCTAAGTAGAGTAACATTTATTGATTAACTTTTATCGCGCTCGCACACACCCAGCCCAATCAAACTTATGTCTAAGATCATATACTTAGACCTAAATATCAACTTAAGGTGAAGATCATTGCTTAAGACTCTACTTGTCATAACCTAGGTCTCCGAGGTAGATCTGAAGCCTAGGCTCTGATACCACCTGTAGCGCCCCGACCCGGACAGCGGAATCCGAACCGGTGCACCCGTCGTAGCTTACTGAGAAGACTACAAGACGTCTCATCTCTCGTGTACACATCATCAGTGACGTACGAAAGTAAAAGCGGAAACATGTATCTAACGAATGTCAACCGTCAACTCGTACATCAAAGAATACTAAAATCCCAACAAACTAGCCATGATGTTCACCAACTCAAATCCTCAAACGAATGAAATAACTGGAATAAACAACATCTGTCTCGACTACTCGCCATTAAGCACTCTAAGCATCCCACTCAGCCCACTCGCCGTCGTCTTCAATGAAAATCATGTCATAGCTAGGCTCATCTGCACCATAATAGTAGTACCCTTAGCGAAAACGCTAGCAAGTAACCCACTTATAAGACATACGGGATCAACACATGGCAAGACATGAGTAATAGATAAATTGAGGGGTGTGAGGGCACATGTCTTGTAAACTTTCAAATATAGAATTTGAATAACGCAGTAAAGCAAGTACGGCAGTTTGCTCACATTTAACAATTAATAGGCAATCAAGTATCACACACGTTCGTAACACATTGACTCTCGTGATGCATGTCAAGATATGCACTACACTACTCATCCACTTATGCATGAACCCTTTCTCTTTTAAAACAATGCAATGCATGACATAATGCCCGGTCACTTCATATAACTTTATACCCTGTAACGCGCCCCGGCTTATATTTCCATCCCGGTTTACGTTACAGCCAACTTTATACCCTGTAATGCACCTCGGCTTATATTTCCATCCCGAGTAGCATTACAGACAACTTTATACCCTGTAACGCGCCCCGGCTTATATTTCCATCCCGGTTTACGTTACAGTCTTTTGTGCCCTACAATGCGCCCCGGCTTAAATTTCCATCCCGGTTTACATTGCAGGTCACCTTCGCAAATCTGTGCCGAAGCACCTTTCTTTTCAAATCAATATGCAAATGCACGTGCCATGATGCAAGACTCCTTGTTCATTCACATTCCTCGATCACATATGCAATTCACATTCACATGCGCAAGTACAGGTAACACGCAAGAGTACGCTAGCTTACTAGTCAACACTTAGACCTCAACTAGCCCGTCAACACATACCTTTGATTCTAAAGTTCACCGCCTACGCGAGTATCCCTATCTTTCCTTCATTGAACTCTAAGACACCGTGTACGTTCATTTCCTAACCCTCCTAAGTCATTCACGTTGGAACTCGGTTTGAAAACCCATGGAAGTCTCCCATTGTTGATTCACCATCCTAGGTCAGATTCCCAAGACTTAGGCTACCCTTAATCAGGTCTTAAGAAGTCTCTAAAGTCACCCAAAGACTCCCCGAGCTTCCCTTTTTCTTTCTCTATTTTTCCACAAAACTGGGGGACATCATCCCCTCACATCGATCGATCTATGTACTTCATACCCTCACATCGATCGATCGATGTCCATCAGAGGACATCGATCTCTCAGCCCTTCCTACATCGATCGATCGAAGTGACTTCATCCCCTCACATCGATCGATCGATGTCCATCAGAGGACATCGATCTCTCAGCCCTTCCTACATCGATCGATCGAAGTGACTTCATCCCCTCACATCGATCGATCGATGTCCATCAGAGGACATCGATCTCTCAGCCCTTCCTACATCGATCGATCTATGTACTTCATTCCCTCACATCGATCGATCGATGTCCATCAGAGGACATCATACCCTCACATCGATCGATCTATGTACTTCATCCCCTCACATCGATCGATCTATGTACTTCATCCCCTCACATCGATCGATCGATGTCCACGATTCCAGCACAGAAACTTTGCGATTTTCGCAGAAACTACAAAACCATAACTCCAATTGATCCCAAACTTCATCCCAATCAATCCAAGCTTAAACCCTGCTATAATCTCATGCTTAAACTACGAATTAAACGCTACACAATTACAAATCACAGATTCAAGCCTAACACATGACTCATCCATCACAACAACCCAAAAAAATCCTTCCTTTCTCTCTCCAACCCACGCATCCACGCAATCACATCAAGAGGGGATTCAAGGGATAAGGATTTGCAGGATTTCACAGATTCAACAACGACAACAATCACATTTTCATATACATCGGCCAAATCTTGAAACGAAAGCACATAAACATATACACATAATCAAAGAACGAATCTACTGCATGGTGATCCAATTTGATAACAAAATAGGCCATTTTTCTTTCGCAAATCGCAGGAACTTATAAACAGATTACTTGCCTTTGATTACTCGGAGTCGGATTGGAGAACGGACGGACTTTGGATCAAAACCTGACGGTGTCTTCCTCTCCTACACCTTTGGGGAAACGGCTAGGGCTTAGGGGGAGCAAGGAGTCGACGCTTTTTCTGAGGGATGGGAAAAACTGACGTTCAGTCAGTTTATATATGGGAAGGGGAAGGTTTGGTGTTTCTAAATTATATCCTTAATCTAATTTATCTTAAAGGATAAACCTTAATTATTTAATTCTAAATTAAATATAAATAAATTCTAATATTAAATCCCCTCATTAATTTCTAATTAATCCTCATATAAATGCCTAATTTATTTCCGTTGACCGTCATTAATTTCTGTGAAATCTTTCTTTGTCTTTTAACTACCCTACGGAGGGTGCGGGGCATAACAAGCATATTCTTAAATCGTTGCTTTTTTGGTGATTCATGTCAATTAATCACTTATTAAAACATCTCACTAGCCCACAAAGAATAACTGGAAACAAACATGAAAACATTGAGCTTTGTTTTTATCAACGAAAACATCAAACATAATGTTTTCATGAACTAACTCCTCAAACAAATACAGTCAACATTTATCATAAACATCTTTAATATGGAGTTAGTTTTATAAACAAGCAAAATGAAAATAATTTCATATACATCAAGAAAGCCTATCATATTCATAAGTTCAAACGACAAAACTTTTAACCAATTAGAACAATAAGCTAACAACCATTTTAGTATTGATCTAATTTTCTACTTCAACCTTCTAAATTTCTTTAGAAGTTGTACAACATATACAAGTTATTCACATGTTACACATCAATATTCTAAAAATAGCTCTACTTTCATACAAGCATGAATGACTAAACCCCCATATTTCTCTATAATTTTTAAGTAAACATTAATCACAATACTTTATTCTTTGTATCAAATTCAACGTTCATTTTTAAATTAATAATATCAACGATACAACTTTAATTTAGCTAGGATATAACGGCTTCTTTCTTTCGTTTGCTCTATAAGATGAAGATTGAATTTGTCTATTTGAAGTGTTTAATATCAGAGAAAAAAGAAAGGACAAGGAAGAAATTCCGCAGGTTTTAATAAAAGACTTAAAAAATGTTTTTCAAAGATCATTTCAAAGTATATCAATAAACCATTTCAAAAGTATATCAAATGCATGTTTTCAAAACTTTTTGATCCTTATACTTATAGACTTCAATTCAAAAGAAAGAAGTTAATTTGACATCTCTTTATAGAATTTAAATCCAAACTTAGTTTATGGCCATTTAAGATTAAAAGGATGTGTTTCAAGTTGTAAAAGTTGCATAATTTCATCAAAAGATATCAGAAATTTTCTAATGTCTTCACCGACCAAACGTTTGGTCACTTTTGCCTAACGGCGATTCAAAATTTTTGAACGTCGCTACTCAAAACTCGTCACCGAACTGTGGATTGAACATCTAGTAAAAGGCTTTACCAAACTTTCGGTGACAAGACAAACTTTAGAATTGGACCGAACTCAGAGTTCATCACCGGACATTCGGTCTCAGTCATCAAATGTTTTGTCACCTGAGAATTCAGAGTACCGTCTCATCCATCCAATCTAAGTTTCACTTCATTCATTAACCAACTTTCTTACATGTTTTATATAAATTTCTAAAACACTTTTATGTACTTTTCTTAAACCGTACTCCACAGGAGCAAAGAAAAATTTCAGTGGAACCGAACACACGAGTGACATTTGATTATATAACCGGAGTTGATGAAACTAAGGAAGATTTTCTGGAATTAGTTGAGATCCTAAGAACCCCAGAAAAATTTACTGCAGTAGGGGCAAGAATTCCCAAGGGTGTACTAATAATTGGACCACCTGGTACAGGAAAAACATTGCTGGCCAAGGCTATTGCAGGAGAAGCGAGAGTACCGTTCTTTTCATTATCAGGGCCAGAGTTCATAGAGATGTTTGTTGGGGTGGGAGCTTCGAGAGTGAAGGATTTCTTCAACAAGGCTAATTCAAATTCACCTTGCTTGGTATTCATTGATGAAATTGATGTTGTTGGAAGACAGAGAGAAATATGGATTGGTGAAGAGAATGACGAGAGGGGCTTCTGGTAATGCTGGAGGTATTGTTCTTGCTGCTACTAATAGATGTTCTTGTTTGTACAAACACTTGCACGGGTAGTACTGAAGGAAAAACGTTTTTCTTGTATATTTCTTCACACCTCGTTACAGTTTACTTATAGGCCTACACATACACATACTAAGGTAATGAAATCAATTACAATCAATACAATCAATTCTCCTATCCCTATAATTTTGCCTTCTATCCCTATAATCATGTAAGAGATATATTCTGTATTTACACCTTTGCTAATTAAGTTAACATTCCTAACACTCCCCTTCAAGTTGAACTGTGGGATCTACAACGTTCAACTTGCACAATACGTCTTCAAATGATGTTCCATTGACCGCCTTAGTTAGCACATTTGCTAGCTGATCTTTAGACTGAACAAATGGTAGACAGATAATGCCCCCTTCTAACTTCTCTTTGATGAAATGCCGATCAATTTCCACGTGTTTAGTACGGTCATGCTGCACAGGATTCTCGGATATGCTAATTGACGCTTTATTATCGCAGAACAGTGGAGTGGGTAAATTAATAGTCAAGCCAATATCCCTGAAGAGCTTATGAATCCATAGTACCTCCGTAATTCCCTTCACAATTCCACGGAACTCTGCTTCCGCACTATACAAGGCAACTACTTTCTGCTTCTTGCTTCTCCACGTTACTAGATTGCCACCTACTAGCACAAAGTATCCAGAGGTAGATTTTCGGTCTACTACATTGCCGGCCCAATCTGCATCTGTATATGACTGAATGTCCAAATGCCCATTGTTTTTGAACACAATTCCTCTTCCTGGTGTATGTTTTAGATATTGTATGATTCGCATGACTGCTTCCATATGGTGTTCTTGAGGGTTATGCATGAACTGACTCACCATGCCAACTGCGAATGCTATGTCAGGTCGAGTGTGTGACAAATAGATCAATTTTCCCACAAGCCGCTGGTATCGACCTTTATCTGCGGGAGCTGCTTCTTCAACATTTTGTAATTTCAGGTTCACTGCCATGGGTGTGCTAGCCGGCTTGCAATCGAGCATTCCTACCTCAGCAAGAAGATCCAGAATATACTTTCGCTGTGATATGTAAATTCATCCTTTTGATCTTAAAACCTCAATACCGAGAAAGTAGTTCAAGATCCCAAGGTCTTTCATCTCAAACTTAGTAAAAAGACGTTCGCGAAGTCGTGAAATCTCCTCAATATCATCCCCTGTAATTATCATATCATCCACATATATGATTAGACATGTCACTAATCCCTCCCTGCCTTTAACAAACAGAGTATGATCAGCATTACTCTGACGGTAACCATCCTGCTTCATTATTTCAGTGAATCGTCCAAACCACGCACGTGGAGACTGCTTCAAACCATATAGTGCCTTCTTCAGCCTGCAGACTTCTTGCTTTCCGAAATTATCAGAGAATCCCGGTGGAGGATCCATGTACACTTCTTCTCTGAGATCCCCATGGAGGAAAGCATTCTTAACATCAAACTGTCGGAGGGGCCAGTTTCGGGTTGCAGCCACTGAAAAAAGTACCCTGATCGTATCGATACGGGCCACAGGTGAGAACGTTTCAGAATAATCTACTCCATACGTTTGAGTATATCCTTTTGCTACTAGGCGAGCTTTATATCTTTCAATACTTCCATCAGCCTTATACTTGACAGTAAACACCCAGCGGCATCCAACAGGTCTTTTTCCAGAAGGGATAGTACATTTTTCCCATGTGTTATTCTTCTGTAGTGCATCCATTTCAACCTTCATAGCCTCCTTCCATCTCGGATGTGCCTGAGCCTCTTCAACTGTCCGCAAAATCTTTTCAGAGCACAGAGTGACAAAGAAACCTTTTGCCATATCCGAGGTGCCTCTCATAGTCATATTCATTGGGTACTGAGAGGTTCTAGACATCCGTTCTGGAGAATATCGTTTAGGCGGAATTCCTCTTGTAACCCTAGGAGGCAATACTCGTACCTGCCGCTGCTCACAAAACTCATTAGTAGACATGTCAATAGTAGGCATTTCTATTTCGGGGATATAGCCAGGGGTATCATTTTCGACAGGGATATCATTTTCAACAGGAATGTCAGATTCAATATCAGTATCACCAAAGTCATTATTGGAAGAGGACGGTATATTACTAGTATCCAAAAAAGTTACCTTTGGCACTTCATTCACCGGTGGCAGATCTTTAGGTTGTACTGGCGTCATAGGTGATACTTCATTGGGAGCTGCAGTGCAGTCGGCGCCACCTACTTGCCCTGTTGGACCAGTCATTGAACAAGTGGGTGGTGGTACCAGCCAATCGAGAGATCCATCACTTAGGCTCTCCCCCTGAACTCGAGATTGGTTGGTATAAAAATATTCGGTCTCAAGAAAAGTACAGTCGAGGGTGACATGGATACGTCAGGTTCGGAGATTGTAGCAGCGATAGCCCTTTTGGGTAGGGGCATAGCCCACAAAAACACACTTTTCGGAACAGGGGTCGAGCTTGGTTCGTTCAGTTTTGGGAGTATGTACAAAAACTGTACAACCAAAGACTTTTGGTGGGAGAGTATAAATGGAGGGTATAACGTGTTGTGTGGCTAAGGTTTGGAGTGGGGTTTGATATCGAAGAATTTTTGTAGGAAGGCGGTTTATAAGGTAGGTAGCTGTGGATACTGCCTCCGGCCAAAAACTCATAGGGCTGCAGTATTTAAGGAGGGAAGGGTTAGGTTGCCCTAACCCTTTACCTGTCTTGCCGCCTACTGCATTTGCGGCGGCTGTGTCTTCTCCGTCTCTTCTAGCAGGTTCTGGGTTGTCCTTGTTGCTAGCCCCGTCATCCACGGTGGCCTGAGCAGCGGACGCCTGAGCTTTTGCTTTGAAGTCCTCCCACCATTCTGGGTATCTATGGATTTTAAAGCACCTTTCACGGGTGTGACCTTTCTTCTTACAATGGGTGCACTCTTGGTTCAATTTGTCCTCTCCACGCTGTGAAGATCGATCTGAGCGTGGTGGAGGGTTGTCCCTTGTCCCTTTCCGTCTAGTCTGTTCGGTTGGTGGTTTAACCACCAACCCCTGGCCTATTCCCGATGATGACCGTGGTTCTGAGGGAATGAGCACCCCAATCTGCACTTCAGTTCTGCGAAGCTCGTTATAGGCAGCTTCTACTCTAGGTTTGGGATCTTTTTTCAGGATTTCTCTCTTCGTGTCTGCAAATTTATCGTCCACCGCCAGTAAGAGTTGGTAAAGACGCTGCTCTTGAATTTTTCGTGTATAGATTGCAATATCATTGGGTGATTCATGGGGTTTGGATCCATGGAATCAATACTCATCCATAGGCCTTGAAATTGGTCCCAAAGTGCCTCCAATGTACGGCCTCCTTGTTTGATGGTGTAACACTGTTTATGTAAATCGAAAATCTGTAGCGGGTCTCCGCCTGATCCGTAGGTTACTGCGAGACCGTCCCATAAAGCTTTTGCCGTTGAGTATTTTGATACATTATTGACTAAGGTATCGTCTATATTATCAATTAGCCACGTAAAGACTAATTGATCACTTTGTTCCCAATTTTGATATCCCGGATCAGTATGTGCGGGTGGTGGAGGCACTCCAGTGATGTGAGTACTTCTACCCCTGCCTCCAATAGCAATTTTCATCAACCTACTCCAAAGGTTGTAATTAGTACTATTTAATTTCACCTTGAGGACAAGGTTTCCCGCCGGGGGTTGTTGCAGGTTCATGTTATGTTGCAGAAAACGCGCAAATTGCTCTGTGAAATCAAGCGGTGCAGGAAGTTGTGGTGGATTTTCTGAGGTTTCTGTTTTTGAGGCTTCTGGGTTCTGTGACATGGTTACTGTATTTTTTTCAGGTACAGGGCTCACTGGTCTTAGCCACGGGCAGAGATGGGTAAAAAACAGGCAATGAGGACACAAATTCGTCTGAGCCTAACTCTCAGGTTCAGACAGATATTTTTCTGGGTAAGGAAATAGGGTATGACAATGATGAAGGCAAATTCTGAGCCAGCAAAATTACCAAAAAAAAAAACAATCACATCAAGGCTTGATTCTTCAAGGCCTGCTCTGATACCATGTTTGCACAAACACTTGCACGGGTAGTACTGAAGGAAAAACGTTTTTCTTGTATATTTCTTCACACCTCTTTACAGTTTACTTATAGGCCTACACATACACATACTAAGGTAATGAAATCAATTACAATCAATACAATCAATTCTCCTATCCCTATAATTTCGCCTTCTATCCCTATAATCATGTAAGAGATGTATTCTGTATTTACACCTTTGCTAATTAAGTTAACATTCCTAACAGTTCTTGATCAAGCTTTGCTTAGGCCCAGAACGTTCGATTGCCAGGTTAGTTCTTGCATTTGGTCTGTGAACTTGATTGAAACAAATCTGTTTTTAGATGATAATCACCAATGATTAGATTAAGCTAACATCTTTTGCATCAACAACAACAACATTACCCCATTGTCTTAGGGCTCCCGTCTATGGCAGAGTAATGGGGATCAGATGTACGCAACCATACCCATGTGTTAGAAACACAAAAAGGTTGTTTTTCGATGACCTATAATGAAAATTGCGTCAAGCTGTGTCGATCCGGGTTTTTATTTTCACAGGTTTGCTCTTGGGTTACTGGATGTAAGAGGACGGGAGGAAATGCTGAAAGTTCATATCAAGAACAAGAAGCTCGATAAGGAGGTTTCTCTGGATGTAATAGCCATGAGAACCCCAGGGTTCAGTGGTGCAGATCAAGCAAACCTCATGAATGAAGCTGCTACCCTAGCTGCCCGCATGGGCAAAGATGGGATTACCTTAAAAGAGATCGATGGTTCAATTGATCGTGTTGTAGCTGGAATGGAGGGAACCAAGATGACTGATGGGAAGACCAAGATACTAGTCGCGTATCATGAAGTTGGCCATGCTGTATGCGAGTATGATGATCATGACTAAAATAAGTAAAACTCAATTGAGATCATATAGATATCAGAGGCAAGAACAAGGGCTCTAGTAGATACATTGAGCAGTGCCTAAAAAAAGCAACTTCTTTGCTAAAAACAGGACTTTGACACCAGGGCGCGACGTGGCACAGAAGGTGACACTGATCACTCGCGGATAAGCGTGTGGACTGACATGGTTTATTCCTGGTGAAGATCCAACACTACTTTCAAAGCAGCAGCTGTTTGCTAGAATTGTAGGAGGCCTTGGAGGTAGAGCAACTGAAGAGGTCATTTTTGGTGAGCCCGAAATCACCACTGGTGCAGCAGGTGATTTTGCAACAGAACACAAATCGCTACACAGGTATGACATGAAAATTTCTGCTTCAGCAGTCTAGAAAAGAAAAAGTTCCACAAGTCATATAAGTTAGCAAACTTAAATTCATGCTTCTGTTTATAACAGATGGTAACAATGTATGGGATGTCTGAGACGGGCCATGGACGTTAGCTTGACCAGTGACACAGAGTATGATCTTGTTCTGAGGACGCTCACAAGGAACAATATGTCAGAGAAACTTGCAGAAGACATAGATGCATCAGCTCGCCAAATAATTCAAAGAGCATATGAAATTGCAAAGAATCATGCAAGGAACAACAGGCACGCGATAGATAAGATCGTTGAAGTATTGCTAGAGAAGGAAACTCTAACCGGGGATGAGTTCAGGACTTTGTTCTCAGAATTTAGACATTCCAGAGGAGAACACTATGAACAAGCGAATGCGCCAGGTGATTGAGGTCTAAGCAACACTACAATGTATAGTCAGCTGGATAAACATTTCCTGTGCATTTTAAAATAGTTGCACAAGAAGTGATGTGAACATACTATTGATACTATTTGTCCTACATTGCTGACTAATTAAGACACCATAAAAATTTAAACTGCGAAAGCGAAGAACAAGAAGTAGTATGACCATGCACAACCACCTTTGACATTATTGCAATCACATGTTTAGACACAGTAAATTGTCACAATTGTATATATTGGATAGGAAATATTTCTTTAAGATGAATTTACATTCATGAGCGAAGCACTAGCAAGCACGAACATGCAACAGGGTACCGAATACTTGACTATCTAGTACAGAAACTACAACTAGATTCAAACGATCAACTGGGATTTAAGAAAGCATCGACTCTTGAGTTGACCTTCCTTGATAAGAATTTCATGCAAATTGGAGGATTGATACCAGCCAAAGCTAGAATTGAGCTTGGTAATGTCCATATCCCATCTCCGCAAATCAGTCCTGACGCTACTGCTGGTCCAAATGCATCAGCTTTGGCTTTGTCCAACTTCTGCCAAACGAATAGTATCAAACTCCCAACGCACATGTCAATCGCGAAGTACCCTCCAAGATAGAATGGTATAGCCATTGCCATTGGAAGAGGAATGTACTGAGCTATCTTCTTACCAACCAAGTCACGAATGGCATTGATGACAATGGCTCCAATGAAGAAGACATAACAAAGCGTGAGACAATGCTTTGGTAAAGCACTAAACCCTTCAACTCCCAAGATAGCCATGTTACGATAAACAAGAGCATATGGAGCTGGATATTCTGAACCAGGGACCCCCATGCCATGGAATGCCTTGTAAAAGAGCCAAAACACACAAGGAGATATAATGCAACCCATAGCTGTTCCTATAATCTGGCTAATGAACATGGAACGAGGGGAAGCTAGGGTCATATAACCAGTCTTAAAATCCTGCGTGAGGTCTGATGCGGTCGACACAATATTCATCATGACCCCACAAGCAGCTAATCCTGCAAGAACACCGCCATGAGAGGCACCCACCCATGCTCCGATTATGAAGATTGCCAACTTCCCATAAGTTGATGCCAGTGACCAGTCAGTGAGCCCACAACCATAGGCATTGCAAAATGCTAGAATTGGTGCAAATACATAAATGACGATAATATGGTACCATTTGAGTTGGTGGAATATGTGAGGCAGAGTGGCTGTAGAGATGATGGCAATGGTAACATAACCAGTAACAGCAACCCAAGTAGGAATTTGATCCTTGAGAAACAATTGGGTTCGGCGCTGGTCATTGTAAGACATTGGAGAATCAGAAGCCGCAGGACTGCCAACTGGGAGGACTTCTTTCTTCTTAACTTGCTGATACAAGCCAAATGCTGTGCGCCCAAGGACCTTCACAAAGTTATAGAGACCATCTCCAAGTATCATGGCTATAGCTATGAAGACCTGAAACAAAGCAGAATTAAGAGTGAAACTATCTTGGTTTTGCTTCTGGTATTTAACTAGGGAAACTAAAGAATCCTACCTTGTAACCTTGGATGCCATGGAGGCTACTAGGGCCCAGATCTGCGCTGTACCAATCACCCTTTCTGTTCTCTATGAGAGGCCACATTATACCCCATGACAGGATTGCTCCAACAAGCAGAGAGATGTTGATAAGATATGGACAAATCATACCAACACCAACATAAGTAGCCGAAAAATCAAAGTAAAACCTGGTTTTCAATCATGAAAGAAAGGAAATCAACAAGCTGGTCAATAACAATACCAAATAATCATTCCAGATGCTGAATAATGTCACAGAATTATAGTAGTGATGTCAGGTCTTATGAACCCTTTTCTTAGAAATACTACATCGAATACTAGCACAAAAATTTTACAAGGACCTAATTTAATTTGAGACATTCCCACAGGATATGAGCTACCACATACTTGTTTTCATAAGCTTGGAGACCAA
The DNA here is from genome assembly GCA_036186865.1 of Eustoma russellianum. Classification (NCBI taxonomy): domain Eukaryota; kingdom Viridiplantae; phylum Streptophyta; class Magnoliopsida; order Gentianales; family Gentianaceae; genus Eustoma; species Eustoma russellianum. The sequence goes on from AP025040.1 coordinate 43,448,920, forward strand.
AAGTTGGGAAACTCGAAAATCCACAGCCATCACCTGCTGTGAAAAACCACTGGAAGAAGCCCCACAAGAAGCTAAAGGAAAATAACTTCCCAAGAGCTCTCACTTGTTTCCTGCAAAGATATCATTCACCAAAAAGAAGCATTATCAGGCTATGATCTGATGGTATTAGACAAGCATTAAAACAAGAAAACAAGAGTGATTTGTCTCACTTGGCTAGTTTAGCTCCCTGAGGAGTGTGGAAACTGTTGATAAGGTGAGCTGTTGCTGTGCCACTGGGATATATTAACTTGAAGTCGATGATCATTATCTATCAAAAGACAGATGACCCCAATAAGAAAGAATAATCAAAGTTATAAGGGGTTAAAAAAACAGAGTCCTACTGAATCCACTACAAAAAGCAAAAGAACTTTGTCGGTCCAAAATAACATGATGGAAGAGCAGCAACATAAGTAGAAATAAGCTATATGACTTTTGCTTATAGGTTTAGGCGGTGAAAATCACCTACAAGTGAATTATGAGATAAGATTACATGAATCCCATACAATTCTTCTAGACTCGGAAGTGGGAACATACTGGTGTTCAGTGCACTGGGAAATCTTTTCGAACAATATAAAACGACAGCCCTATTCAGAAACAATCTTTAAACTCCTTACTGTTCAGGGTAGAGCATGAAAAAGTTGTCTTGATACATAATTGACAGGAAAAGATGAGGTTCAAAGTACCTTTCTCAGAGGTACCACGGAGAATAGCCCGAGAAAGCTAACAAGAAAAAGAAACCCAAACATCCATCCAAGACCTGGGTTCTTCACAGCACTGCTAACGTCATCGCCTGATTGTTTTGCAACAACTTCACTCATGCCAAAAAGGTAGCTTCCAAACCCTCCTGTATCTCAGAGTTTGATGATAGGAAAATCATCAATCAAAAATTAGTAGACACATTAATAAAGAATTTCCAATGCTAAAAGAATACACCGAATGTCACAAAGCATATGCAGACAATCAACATTTGCCAAAAAAAAAAGAAAGAAAAAAAAAGGTTAGTATAACTTTGCGACTAGGAGAAGTTGGCCAACAAGAATACTATACGCATGGTTAAACAAGCCAAAATCAATATTAGAACGTTAATGCAGTACGAACATAAGTGGGAGAGAATCAGGAACTTTGAACATAAAATAACTAAAAAGAAAGAGATGACTTACTTCAGCACTATGAGACGAAGTCCTTGTGTTATTATCATTTGTAACATCAATTATGTTCTAGAAACAAGTAGCTAGAGCATCGAAATTAGTAGTAGTAAAGTGTCAAGTGATTCTATTTTGTGTGTCAACCTTCAATGCCCCATGTACTTCTAACCGGGATCGTTGTATCATCATCATTCTCCAAGCTATAAATTTATAATGATTATTAGAACGCATGTAACACTATCTCCATCAGTCTAGACACTTCACATTCCTGTCCAAGTTAACCACAAATTTTCCTATAAGTATTAACAGGTAACTATGTCTACAACAGATGAACAGGAAATCTTTAGTTCATACATCAAATATAAATCGAATACAATCGAATTAAAAAGTCGGCGATTAATTATTTCTTCGGAAAAATGTATCACTTGGAAAATGACACAACGTAAAGAAAAGTACAGAGTAAGGTGGAACCCTGTGAAACCATTTATACCAACTGGTAATCTTTGGTTCACACTTGAAATCACATGTGATGACTTGATCTCTAAAGTTGCAAGTAGACACTTCTTGTAATTTACATGATCCACTAATTACAAGAAAGCTTCATTCAAAATTACAGGAAATGCCACCGGGCATGAAACTTCAAGAAAAAAGGTTTGATCTCAATATTTCCCTCTTACTAGCTATCATATCAAACTCCAGAAAATCCGAACAATTCACCAACAAAAAGGATTTGGATAAACCGATTAGTGTAGAAACCAAAAAGCCAAATTCGAATTTGGAAAAGCAAAAAAGAGAAAAAAAAAACATGATATTCACATTTTCTAGTCAATGTGACGTATGTCCATAAAGAATCCCAATTCAAAATACTAACATAACCACATGTCCTAATAATTTCTGTATCGGGGTCATAATCCAGGTGGAATCCAACAGGATAATCTTTAAATGCAACAACCTACCTCTTACCCACCAAAAATAAAAAAATAAGTAAGTACTAAAAGAGTAGAAAACGATCTTTCTTATCTGCCATCTCTTGAAAGAACAAATCTTACAGGTAATATTCAAAAAGTATCAGTAAACAACTCAAAAAAAAAAAAAAAAAAAAAAAA
>AP025040.1:43451219-43568705 GCA_036186865.1 Eustoma russellianum
AAAAAAAAAAAAAAAAAAAAAAAAAAAGGATGGAAACTGTGCATGCAAGAAGAAGATAAACAAAAATCTGATCACAAAGAAAGAGTTTTTCTTTAATCCTTTTTACAAAACTGGAAAATTTCATTCACTGGACCGGATTTATATATTTCTTTTGTATATTTTGACGGTTTGTCTGTATATTTTGACTAGTAATGTTTTCGATAGTGTTCTAATGCATAAAACATACAGGATAACAAACAAAAAATATAAAATAACATACAAATTCATTTAATGGAAATTCCAATTCTTCTAAAAAGGAGTGAAGAAAAAAAAAACCAATTAAAACGGAAAGGAGTCTTTACCGCTAAAAGCTATGCCGGAGGTAGCAACAACACAGGTCTGAATAACTGTGTTCTCTTGCCTAGTAAAGGGCTGTTTCAAAACCCCAGATTTCTCAAGAAACTTAGTCCACGTCTTCAAAAAGAAGAACCCCAAAAGCCCAGCAGAAACGTTCAACGAAGGAATAATGCCAGTAGTAAGATTCAGCTTCATTACAATAAAAGTAAACAAAACTCCCAGCACAAATGCCACAAAAAATGCTCTGAAAGTCAGCTGACTCTGCCATGGGGGCACTTCTTTGGACTCAAAAATTTTCTCCACAGATTCAGAATTCTCTTCTACTCTCCCATCGTTATCATGATCCTTATCATTTCTCCTCTTGTCGTCGTAATGTGGACGGACTGCACCGCCGTTTTCGGCGTCGTTGGGGTGGGGATCCATTTTGGGATGCGTGAAAATTGATGTGAAGAGGTTTGTTTCGAGCTTAGAATTAGTTTTTTTTGGGTATTTATTGGAAGTGAGGGGAGAGGAGATGGGATTTAAAATGTGATATTCTGATCAGATGGTCCTCACTGTCCTATTCTGAAAGAACATGTAAATTAGGAATTAAATCTTTTGAAACGAGATAATTATTTAGTGTCTACAAAAAATGTCAAAATTTAAAACTGAAATAAAAAACTGAGGATAAAAGCCAAACATTTAATACTTATACTGTGACCATTAAAATCAAACAACTATCTAATCTACCATCTAAATACCATAAAATATTTTACGATTTATGATAATAGTCTGAGAGATGTCTTTATCATTGGTGTGGATTGGAGGCAAATGTTTGCCTCGAAGTGCTCAATTTTTGGAAGCAGCTGCGTGGAGTATTGACTGAAGGTAGATGCTGAAATGTGGATGGTGGCGGGCGCGGGCGCCATAAATTAACCGTTGAATCCTACGAGTCCGGAGTGGAGTGGACCCCGGAGGCGGTGGAGGGCTGCGTGGCTTTGCGAGTGGTGTACGTTTCGGGTTAGAATCCCGTCACCGTAAAAGTCTCACTGCACTTTTAACTACACAACACGTGCCAGTAGAGGATGATAAAGCTAGATGAGAGTCACTACGAGTCCGGAGTGGAGTGGACCCCGAAGGCGGTGGAGGGCTGCGTGGCTTTGCGAGGTGTACGTTTCGGGTTAGGATCCCCTTACTGCAAAAGCCTCACCGCACTTCTAATCGTGCGACACGTGGCAGTAGAGGGTGGTAAGGTTAGATGAGGATCACCCGCATCTAGTCTCACTACTCCTGCTGTCACGTGTTGCACGGTGGGCATTGGGGTGAGAGAAAAAAGTAGGCAGGAGATCCCATCAGATACGTTTCACCTCCAAAATCTACAAATTACAGGGTTTAGATATGAGGAGGTTAAAAATGAAACTAAATATTAGGCTTTCAATCACACATCCACATATGTATAAAAGTAGTTTTTTTAAATAAAAAAAATGCAACAATCCTTCTTTAAAAAACTGTTTTTATACACATGGTGACGCGTGATTGGAGGCCTCATATTTTATCTCATTTTTAGCCTCTTCAGATCTGAACCGGAAATTACAACGGTATTATGTTGTCTGGTAGCACGTGCGTAAAGATCTTCTACAATATTTATTTTTCTTTTTTTTTGTTGAGAAAGATCCTCTAGATATTCCAGCGAGGCATATTCGTATATAATATTAGCAAATCGTATTATTTAAAAATCAAACTAGTTAACACCTTTAAGAAGTTCTATTGACTTAGCCTATTAGACTACAGATGAGATCCTAGTAGGCTAAAAGTTAGGTAAAATATGAAGCCTCCAATCACGCGTCACCACATGTACAAAAACAGTTTTTTTTTAAAAAAAAAAATATTGCAGCGCCTATTTGCTTTTGTACACGTGGCGATGCGTGATTGGAGACTTTATATTTTACCTCACTTTTAGCCTCCTAAGATCTCATCCGATTAGACTACGAGAGTAGAACTGCAGAAAGAAGGATTTAAAATGTTTGATCTTGATTATGTCATATGCATGTGACTATTCAAAAGCTAATCGCATGATTTGTGACATAGTTAATAGCAAAAAAACCTACGCGCAATCATATGAGAACCCTTCCATATGAGTTTTGTAAGCACATGACTTGCTCCCTTACCTACAAAACTTTTTTTAATCAACCTAAAAAGATTACACAATATATGTAAATTCGAGAAGGGTTACAACCTTACGTAATCGTCATGATGATTAATGTGTTAGGAGATTTCATGTGGTTGTCATAATGAGGATCATTCTACTTATGGTTATTAAATTACTTCACTATCATATTGACACACTATATTTCTATTATTGTGTCATATATATAGGTACATATAGATCCTGAGATCTGCTGAAAACAAACTTTCTATTCCTTGGACTTGAGATATTGTTTAATTGTCTCTCACTTTCTCCAGATCCTAACGATAGCTTTTGTTTTTGTTGGGATATTACTGAATATGGTGGTTCTTATAATAAAGATAAACAGGATCAGAGAAACGTCAGTTTAGTCGAGTGATTGTGTTCACTATGCGAGTGAAATTGTCCATCAATAATCATACTCTTTTTTATGTCCTTTTTTTAATACTCTTTTTAATTTACTTACAAGTTAGGACAACATAAAAGCAACGTGAAGGGAAAAAAAAAAGGAAAAAGACAGCAAATATATACACTTCTATATGCACACGCATCCATGCACAATATATGTATATATAAATACATGTGTACATGTACGGATGGATGTATATGGTACAAGAAATATCTCTGGGACTTGCACATACCATATTTTTGTTGAAATTAACATTTCATTTTGATCATTTGATGCTTTGGAATTATAGGAAAAAGATATAGAAAATAAAGAAAAATGTGTATTCCAAAATACATGCATTTGTAGACAAAATAAATTTCCTTGACATCCAATCGTTTGCGGAAGTTGTTTAACCATTTAAGTTAAACTCAGCTTAAATTCTTTCTTTAGTTGGTGATAAGATAAAAATCAACACAGTCCTGAAGCTCTCAAGTGATATCGGGTCGGTGTTTGCAGAGCCTACACCGGTTGACCTAATAAAGACACAGGTCGTCTCAGACAACAGCTATTTGAGGTCAGACATAGCCAAATACCCAGTAAATAGACTCAACTAATTCAAGTCTGAGAATTATCACCAAGTTGAATGAGCTTGGACATCATTCTTCACATGGGTAGCTTTATCTTAACATCGCAACACATGGCGCCAACTCACCGACATTTGGAAAGCACGCGCAAGCAGATAGGACACCTGGCAGCATCCGACAATCCTAAACATACACATGTCCAGTCAACGACTAAAAAAGGATTTCTCCGCATGGAAAGAGGACAGGTCCAAATATACAAATGTTCAAAGATATTCAAAAGAAGTCTCCTCAATATTCACAAAATATCTACGAAGAGACAAGTTCTCTAAATTCAGCAAAAATATTTTTAATGGAACAACCCATTTTGACTTGATCATCAAAAAGTCTTTTTCAAAATACTAATTCAGGATCTCTAACGCTGCTGATTCTTGCAGGTTTCAGTAGTAAATTTAAGACCTTTCGATCCGGATCACTCTTTCGATTCGAGTGACGAACCCATCTTTGTCATTGTTGGTGTAGCGCCCTGTTCCCGAGCTCCGTTCTTGGTAACGGTGCACCCGCCGTATCTCACTAAGGAGAATACAAAGCGTCACATCAACCTGTTACACGTTAGGGCTGACATAGAAAAGTTTTCTTTCTCTTTGCTGCGGAAACGACAAGTCACAATACTAACTTGAATTCAACGAACATCAAGAAAATAACGACATTATTACTAGGCTGACCAGGCCTTACAAGTCAAGGTCAATGTCTAAGTTTAAAAGTATGAAATTGTTTTCAAAGTAATACTGAATATTAAAATGTCTGTGTTGCCCCAATAACATCATAAAAATCCCGTCTCCATTCTCGCTGCAGACACATCAACGAGTCACTCAGCCCATTCCACGGTGTCGGACCCGTCCTCAACGAACATATAATCATATTCCATCTCGGCTTCACCTGGAATAGTAGGGGGTGAGTGATGGTAATCACCCAGTAGGTGCCTCTCAAAACAATACAAAACTTACATACCCAAAAAGATATTACCACATAATCACATACGACAAGGTAGCATGGCTTATACGGAAAAGTAAAACACTCCACATAAAATGCGCAAGTACGTGATGCATGCTCAAATAACGTGTCACACGCAACTAGAAATATGTCAGGCAATATGCTCCTAGACCTATATGCAATGCATGCTCCCAGGTCCTAAATCCAGCGTCATGGTCTCTAGCCACCACTTGCTGTTCTGGACACCCACGCCCTATAGACGCTGCGTATCACATGACACCCAAGCCCTATAGACGCTGCGTATCACATGACACCCATGCCCTATAGACGCTGCGTATCACATGACACCTACGCCCTATAGACGTTGCGTATCATCCCGGTACCCACGCCCTATAGACGCTGCGTATCATATGACACCCACGCCCTATAGACGCTGCGTATCACATGGCACCCACGCCCTATAGACGCTGCGTACCTTATGCAATGCACGTGCCATGGATGCAAGAGAAAGGATAGAAAACAGTTGGATGTCATACCCTGACGTCGATCGATCGACGTCCAACTGAGACAAATCGAACCCTCACTAAGTTGACGTCGATCGATTGATGTACTTCTGAGGTACATCGAACCCTCACCTTCTGGACGTCGATCGATCGACGTCCATCTGAGGCACATCGATCCCTCAGCTGCTGGACATCGATCGATCGATGTCCCCGTATTTCAGAATTTCCATTCTGAAATTCCTACAGTCCATTCAACAATCCCATTCAACCATTCTCACCCTCCCATACACACATAACGACATCCTATCACCACAAAGAAAGATACATCGACAAGATCACATTGAAAACAAAAAACATATAACGGGAAATAGACACGTTGGAGCATATCCTTAAGATCCCAATTGATTCAAGAATTTAAACAACAACAACACGTAAAAATACCATTTTGCCTATGCAAATCTTCATACCGTTTTGAGGGAATTAATAGTATGCACCTACCTCGATCCTAGCGAGAATTGATAGATATACGAGAGACGTTGGTGACCTTGCTAGGGTTGTGAATTTCCTCCTCTTGAATCCTTGGATCAATGATCCTTCTTTTCTCTTTTCTTTTCCTCTTGGTCGAAATTGTGATAGGGAGAAGGGGGAGAGGAGTGGCTGCCGTTTTTGGAGAAGAGAGGGGGAAGGATTAGGGTTAGTCAGAATTTGAGTGAGAGATGGAGAGTTATAAGTGAGGAATTTGGGGAAAAAGATAAGGGTGATTAAGGAGAAAACTTAGGGAGAGTTTGACTAATTAAATAAAAAGGGAATTAGCTATTTAAATATTTTATTACTATTTCACTTTCTTTTATTTTATTTTTCCTTTCCTTTTACACGGTTATAACATCCTACCCCCCTTACAATAAGTTTCGACTCCGAAACTTGCCGTACCTTACTCAAATAGGTGGGGATAGCGGTCGCGCATTTGCTCTTCTAGTTCCCACGTTGCCTCATTCTCTCGATGGTTGCTCCACTGAACCTTTACGTAGGGGATGATCCTCCTTCTGAGCTCTTGGTCCTTGCGATCCAAGATTCGTATCGGAACCTCTTCATATGACGCATCAGGTCTAATCTTAAGGGGTTACGCGTCCAGAACGTGACTAAGGTCAGGAACATACTTCCTTAACTGGGAGACATGGAACACATTGTGCACCTGAGCCAACATCGGGGGTAGTGTCAATTTGTAAACTAAATCTTCAACCCTTTCGAGTATCTCGTACGGTCCAATGTAACGCGGCTTCAACTTCCCTCTAACTCCAAACCGTGTCACACCCTTTATGGGTGACACTTTAAGATAGACTTTTTCTCCCTCCTCGAATTCCAAAGGTCATCTCTTCATGTCGGCCCAACTTTTGCTTCTATCCTGAGCCGTCTTAAGGCGTTCACGAATCAGTTTCACCTTCTCTTTAGTTTGCTCGATTATTTCGGGGGCCATCAACCTGCGTTCGCCAACTTCGTCCCAATGCACAGGTGACCTACACTTTCGTCCATACAAAGCCTCAAATGGTGCCATGCCTATGGCACTGTGATGGCTATTGTTGTAGGAGAACCCTATCAACTTAAGCATGCTGTCCCAATTCCCCTTGAAATCCAATGCGCAAGCCCTCAACATGTCCTCCAGGGTCTGAATGGTCCTCTCAGATTGACCATCGGTCTGAGGGTGGAAATCAGTGCTTAACCGTAACTCAGTCCCCATTTTCTTCTGACAGGCTGCCCAGAACTGAGATGTAAACTTCGGATCATGATCGGATATTATGCTGACTGACACTCCATGAAGGCAAACGACATTATCGATGTACATAGTTACCAACCTCTCCATAGTAAGTCCGGTAGGGATAGGCAAGAAATGAGCGGACTTAGTTAATCGATCCACGATCACCCATATCACATCGTTCCCATTTCTTGTCTTTGGAAGTCCAACTACAAAGTCCATTGTCACATGCTCCCACTTTCATTCGGGTATCTCTAGTGGTCGTATCAGTCCACCCGGTCTTTGGTGTTCTGCCTTGACTTGCTGGCAAACGAGGCACCTTTCCACAAACTCAGCAATGTGCCTCTTCATGCCATTCCACCAATAGTGTCTCTCCAGATCATTGTACATCTTTGTAGCACCAGGGTGAATAGACAGTCTCGAATTATGTGCCTCCTTCAACAACTCCCTTCTAAGATCCTCAGCATCCGGTACGCACAACCTTCCTTGGTACCACATACTGCCGTCATCATGAACCTGAAATCCATCCACTTGGCTGGTTAGCATTCTTTCTCGCGTCTCTCTAATTGTTGCATCGTTCTTCTGTGCTTCCTTAATCCGATCTACCAAGGTTGGAGTGATAATTAGCGCGGCCAGGATATCTGCAGTAGAATCCACAAGATCCAAATCAAATTCTGCCATTTCCTTTTCTAGAGTAGCTTGCCGTGCATGGCTCGACTTCCTACTTAAGGCATCAGCAACTCGATTGGCCTTCCCTGGATGATACCTGATGGTCAAGTCGCAATCTTTCAATAATTCTAACCATCTCCTCTGGCGCATATTCAACTCCTTTTGCGTGAACAGATACTTAAGGCTTTTGTGATCGGTGAACACCTCGCACTTCACCCCATATAGATAGTGGCGCCAGATTTTCAATGCGAACACCACCGCTGCTAGTTCCAGATCATGGGTCGGATAATTCTGCTCATAGGACTTTAGCTGTCTTGAAGCATAAGCAATGACCTTGCCGTTTTGCATCAACACGCATCCTGAAATACAAAAGTTAGACTAACTCCTTAATTGTATACAAAATCCACTTGAAATCATATACATTTACCTAGCCCGTTCTTTGAAGCATCACTATAAATGACAAGCCCTTCTGACGTGGAGGGCTGGGCAAGAACAGGAGCTGTGGTCAGTCTCCTTTTCAACTCGGTGAAGCTCTGATCGCACTCGGCAGTCCATTCGAACTTCGACTTCTTCTGCGTCAATCGGCTCAGAGGCACTGCAATAGATGTGAAGCCCTCGACAAACTTTCTGTAGTATCCAGCCAGTCCGAGAAAACTCCTTACTTCAGTCACATTAGTGGGTCTAGGCCACTTGGTGATCACCTCTACTTTCTTTGGATCCACAGAAATCCCTTCTTCGGAGACCACATGGCCCAAAAAGGCTACGCTTTTCAACCAAAACTCACATTTACTGAACTTGGCGTACAACTTGCTTCTCCGAAGTGTCTCTAGAACCTCCCTCAAATGTTCAGCGTGAGTCTCTTCGTCGGGGGAGTATATCAGGATATCATCAATGAACACTACCACGAACTTATCCAGTTGTTTCCAAAATACTGTGTTCATTAGATCCATAAAGGCAGCTGGGGCGTTAGTTAGTCCAAAAGGCATAACCAAGAATTCGTAGTGGTCATAACGTGTTCGGAAAGCGGTCTTAGCTGTGTCTCCTGATTTGATCCTCAACTGGTGATAACCGGATCGCAAATCGATTTTGGAAAATACTTTAGCCCCCTGGAAGAAATTTCGTTAGTGGTGTAAATTAACGAATAACTGAGAGTTCAGATTAAAACTCTAACTTATCATCACCCGTAGCTGATCAAAGAGATCCTCAATTCGAGGTAATGGATACTTGTTTTTGATAGTGATCTTATTGAGCTCCCAGTAATCTATACATAATCTCATGCTCCCATCCTTCTTCTTCACGAACATGACTGGAGCACCCCAGGGTGATACACTGGATCGAATAAACTTACGATCCAGCAGTTCTTGTAACTGCTCCTTCAACTCCTTGAGCTCTGCTGGAGCCATGCGGTAGGGTGCCCTGGATATGGGTTCAGCATCGGGTATGAGATTGATCTCAAACTCTACCTCTCTTTCTGGGGGTAGTCCTGGTAACTCCTCGGGGAAAACATCTGTAAATTCCTTTACAACAGGGATTTGGTCGATCTGCGGAACCCCCTGTTCGGCACCCATTGAGAAGACCAAAAATCCTTCTCTTCCTTTCTTTAGTGCTCGAAATGCTTGAGCCGCAGTCAAATAAAGCTTCTGGGGTGCCTTCTTAAATTTAGGGTTCCCTTGAAATATAGTTTCCCCCAATTCATGTGTCCTCATGCTGACTTGGAGTTGCCGGCAATCAATATTCGCGTGATACTAAGAAGTCCATGCCCAAAATAACGTCAAAGTCATACATTTGAATCGGTATCAAGGTCGCAGAGAACTGCAGACCGTTAATCTCCAATTCACATCCCTTGTAACGGTGATGGGACACGAGTACTTGGCCGCCAGCGGCTTGTATACGGTATGGAGTCTCAATCTATTCGGGGAGAACATCCAGATTTTTGGCAAATCTCTTTGCCATAAACGAGTGGCTCGCTTCACCATCGAACATAACATTGACTGTCACTTTGTTAATTAAAATCACACCTACCACATTCAGGGTTTAGCACACAACATGCAATAACAGTGTGCAGAGTTTTAATCCAACTTCGAAACTAAATGCTTAAATACACATACCCGTGACCACGTCGCCCGACTCCTCGACCTCTACATCCGTCATAGCATGAACCCGAGCATTGGTCCTGCCTCGTCCTCCCTGCTGTGCTTGAGTCTGCGGGTTCGCCTGAGCCGATGCAGAGCATTCCTTAGCTAGATGTCCTTGCTTCCCGCAATTATAGCACACCCTCTGATCCTTCCAACATTGTCCCAAATGAAAACGTCCGCACAGTGTACACCGTGGGACAGGTGCCGCATCCCTTACTGGTTGCGCATCAGTCGGTGCCGGACCCTCAATCATCAGGGTCTGACTCACTACCCTCTGCTGTCGCTCTGGCCGGAAAGGTTGTCTGGACTGAGGGCGCCGAGGTACTTTCAGCCATCTACCTGCTTTACCCGTCTGCAACTCCTCACGGGGTCTCTTCAGTCTCTCCAGTGCAGCAACCCTATCCAAGTTTCTCTCCACACGTCTACATACCTCCAATAAACCCTCAAATGTGGTGGCCTCTGCACAAACAATCGCCTGCTGAATGCGAAAACTCAAACCTGTATGGAACTTTAGCATCTTAGCCTCCTCGTTGTCCATGATGCATGACATGTACTGGCCCAACTCGTGAAATTTCTCAGAGTACTGATCAACTGTCATGGACCCTTGTGTCAGCATATGGAATTCTGCCATCCTTCTCTGAATAGCACTACCCAGAACATAGTGCTTCTTATATTCCTCCACAAACTGTTCTCAAGTCACCGGCGGAGGCAATTTGCGCTTCACTCCATTCCACCACCTTTCAGCCTTCCCTTCCAGAAACGGGGTCGTCACCTCCACTTTCAGGTTTGTAGGCACCTGTATCAGTCTTAACTGTTCAATCACATTTTTGAGCCAAATCTCGGCCTCCTCAGGCCGAGTGGTACCCCTGAACATTGGTATTCGGGAGTTCTGCATCTCCCTGTAATAGAATCGCAGACCTTGCTGTGGTGGTGGTGGTGGTTGTTGTTGTTGTTGCTGCTGTTGCTGAGTATGCTGGAGTATCTGGGCAATCTGAGCTTGTTGTTGTGTCATCTGAGTATATTGTTGTGCCATTTGTGTCCGTTGATGGGCTATTAAGGCCGTCAGATTCGCCAGCGTATCTGCAAGGTTTTAGGGAATCGCCCCTTCCCCCTGACGTTCGTCTCTGTCATTTTCACTATTCCCTGATGGTTCACGTCGTGGAGGCATTGTCTGTAGACGATTTAAAGCACGTTAGACAAAAATTGACTTAAGAGCATTGTAAAGGGGACAAAAGTGGAGGGCAATAAGGGGTAACCTATCCCGTATACTTACTAATGGCACTCACCGCCCAAAACCCCAGTCATAGCTTATGTCTACTTCATTTTATTTAAGTTAAGAAAACCATTTGAAAACAGATCATCACTTATCCTAGGGGTGATTAACTAGTTTTCACGTTCCCGAGGCGTGTCTGAAGCCTGGGCTCTGATACCACCTATAGCGCCCCGCTCTCGAGCTCCGTTCTCGGTAACGGTGCACCCGCCGTATCTCACTAAGGAGAATACAAAGCGTCACATCAACCTGTTACACGTCAGGGCTGACATAGAAAAGTTTTCTTTTTCTTTGCTGCGGAAACGACAAGTCATAATACTAACTTGAATTCAACGAACATCAAGAAAATAACGACATTATTACTAGGCTGACCAGGCCTTACAAGTCAAGGTCAATGTCTAAGTTTAAAAGTATGAAATTGTTTTCAAAGTAATACTGAATATTAAAATGTCTGTGTTGCCCCAATAACATCATAAAAATCCCGTCTCCATTCTCGCTGCAGACACATCAACGAGTCACTCAGCCCATTCCACGGTGTCGGACCCGTCCTCAACGAAGATATAATCATATTCCGTCTCGGCTTCACCTGGAATAGTAGGGGGTGAGTGATGGTAATCACCCAGTAGGTGCCTCTCAAAACAATACAAAACTTACATACCCAAAAAGATATTACCACATAATCACATACGACAAGGTAGCATGGCTTATACGGAAAAGTAAAACACTCCACATAAAATGCGCAAGTACGTGATGCATGCTCAAATAACGTGTCACACGCAACTAGAAATATGTCAGGCAATATGCTCCTAGACCTATATGCAATGCATGCTCCCGGGTCCTAAATCCAGCGTCATGGTCTCTAGCCACCACTTGCTGTTCTGGACACCCACGCCCTATAGACGCTGCGTATCACATGACACCCACGCCCTATAGACGCTGCGTATCACATGACACCCACGCCCTATAGACGCTGCGTATCATCCCGGTACCCACGCCCTATAGACGCTGCGTATCATATGACACCCACGCCCTATAGACGCTGCGTATCACATGGCACCCATGCCCTATAGACGCTGCGTACCTTATGCAATGCATGTGCCATGGATGCAAGAGAAAGGATAGAAAACAGTTGGATGTCATCCTCTGACGTCGATCGATCGACGTCCAACTGAGACAAATCGAACCCTCACTCAGTTGACGTCGATCGATCGATATACTTCTGAGGTACATCGAAACCTCACCTTCTGGACGTCGATCGATTGACGTCCATCTGAGGCACATCGATCCCTCAGCTGCTGGACATCGATCGATCGATGTCCCTGTATTTCAGAATTTCCATTCTTAAATTCTTGCAGTCCATTCAACAATCCCATTCAACCATTCTCACCCTCCCATACACACATAACGACATCCTATCACCACAAAGAAAGATACATCGACAAGATCACATTGAAAACAAGAAACATATAACGGAAAATAGACACGTTGGAGCATATCCTTAAGATCCCAATTGAATCAAGAATTTAAACAACAACAACACGTAAAAATACCATTTTGCCTATGCAAATCTTCATACCGTTTTGATGGAATTAATAGTATGCACCTACCTCAATCCTAGCGAGAATTGATAGATATACGAGAGACGTTGGTGACCTTGCTAGGGTTGTGAATTTCCTCCTCTTGAATCCTTGGATCAACGATCCTTCTTTTCTCTTTTCTTTTTCTCTTGGCCGAAATTGTAATAGGGAGAAGGGGGAGAGGAGTGGCTGCCGTTTTTGGAGAAGAGAGGGGGAATGATTAGGGTTAGTCAGAATTTGAGTGAGAGATGGAGAGTTATAAGTGAGGAATTTGGGGAAAAAGATAAGGGTGATTAAGGAGAAAACTTAGGGAGAGTTTGACTAATTAAATAAAAAGAGAATTAGCTATTTAAATATTTTATTACTATTTCACTTTCTTTTATTTTATTTTTCCTTTCCTTTTACACGGTTATAACAGTTGGTGCTAGAAAGATAGATGTCAAGCCTTTACTTCATATTCTTTTACTGAAGTACATAAAAAACTGTATAAGAACATATCCTTCCATCTCTTATTAAGAGTCGACATGTTTACCACGAACTGGAACTTTTTTGTTCCAAGTCCTATTGATGAAGTAAAACCAGCTTCCAAAGAATTTGCAGGTAAACAATCTCTATAAGTTTGAAGCTCAATAGTATTCTAGATGGACCTAAGAAAGATGCGGCAACAAAAAAAAGTCCTAAGGCCATTAGGAACTAACTAGAACAACCTTAGCTGATAGCATCCTGAGATCAATTTGAGTACATCCGGTATGCGGAGACGTAAATCTATCCTAAAATAATCTTCGTAGACGGTCTCGTAACCATTTAGAGGGTTATAGACCATCCAAACTAGAAGATGTAGAATGGGGTCAAACTTATCGCAATCTATCTGATAAGTCTTACAAATACGCTGCAAGCTTCAAAAAGTCTGCTACACCAAACGAGATGGGGACCCCTATCTAGATTGCCAAATGACAAAGCAGAATCATAAGAGATACGGGGAGTAAAAAGGATGGTTGGTTCCTGCTTGGAAGAGGATTCTAGGAGGCATGTGAGTCAAATTAATTGGCAGATTAACACCGCTTGATCCACATAGAGTTTCTGCCATCCCTTTTTATTTCTTAGTAGGACAAGGATTGGCATCTCCAACGTTATAGACAAAATTTTCCGTTGAAATGAGGGCTTCAACCTCCTTGTCTACACCACCAATGTACGAGACACCGTCAGGGAAATTGTCAGAATTATTATAAATAGAAGACAGATGCGAGATAAAGTTAAAAAAATACTTACTTGGTTTAAATAGTCAGAAATTTGAAAGTTGGAGGAGGTTTGTAGGAAAACGACAGAGCGAAGAAAAAGAAGGTATTGGCAGAGAGAGTCGTAGCAGAAAGGCCGCAAAAAACTTAGAGAGCAAAGTTAATGGAAAATGAGTAGACGCCTGTTTATGTCAAGTTTTGGAAGGATAACATTTGATCCCATAAAAATTGGTGTTCCTCAAACTTTTAAACGCGTTGTTCATAACGTCCACGGACGGGATAATTAAATCTGCAGTTATAAATACATCAAAAATTACGTTAGATTTTTATCACTGTAGCGTGCAACAGTCACTTTGTTAGGAAAGGACACGTCAGAGACTTGCACAAATTGATAAGTCAGAAGATTTTACCTGTTACCGCTTGAAAGTCTCAAGTGATATCAAGTCGGTGGTTGCAAGAGCTTAGACCGGCATACTTCATAAGGACGTAGGTCGTCCTAGACGACTACCACATTTGAGGTCAGACATAATCAAGTATCGAACAGGTCGACTAGACCAGTTCAAGCAAGAGAATTGTCACCATGTTGAATCAACTCGGCCAAGCCTTAAGCATAAGGATGCGTCCAGACGCTAAGGCACATCAGCTCGGTCAGACCTCAAGACTGAGGATGGATCTAGGAACCAAGGCAAATTAGCTTGGCTCTGCTTACTGAAATGAGTTCAATCAGAACAGCGTTCACCATGTAGGCAGCTTTGCCTCGACATCATGACACATGGCACCTACTCATCTACACTTGGGCAGCATGCACAAGCAGGACACGACACTTATCATTGTTCGCCAATCCCAAACATGCACATATACCGTGAACGACTATAAAAGATATTTTCCACACAGAAAGAGGGTATGTCCAAATATTCAAATATTAGAGAGACTCATAAAATGATTCCCTCTATATTCACAAAATATCTACAAAAAGACATATTCTTTAAATTCCAACAATAATATTTTTAATAGAATGATCCACAACTGACTTGAGTGTCGAAAAGTTTTCACCAAAGTATTAATTACATGACCTATGAGGTCATTGACCCTTACAGGTTTCAATAACGAATTCAAGATTTTTTGATCTAGATTATTCTTTAGATCCAGGTGATGAACTCAACTTCCTACATTTGGGAAAACAAATCTTGTAACTGTTAGTGCTTTATTGATTTGTTTTGTTTATTATAGAGTTGAAGATAGAATGTAGTAGTTGGGAGTAGACCGTTTACATGCATTTGTTACAAATGTCGGTTCAACTTTAATGAACTCTTCCGCTCTCACGTCACACATTAGCTAATTAAGTATGTGTCTTTTAATTATGAATCACCTTCTTCTATAGTTTTACGCTTCCTTTTAGTCGATTGTATCTTATTAGATTACTAGGCATCTCATCGTGATACAACATCTGTATATTTCTAACACATATGTATAGTTGCATACATCTAGCTCTCATACCCTAGTCATAGACGGAGCCCCTAAGACAATGTGTAATGTTGTTGTTGTAGATTACTAGGTATTCGTTATTTATTTTTTTAAAAAAAAAGAAAATTAGACATACTAGCTAGTTATTCTTAGTTACTTTAAACGTAATGTAAAACTTCCTTAGTGCTTTGCAATATAAGATGTTGGTAATTGCACTGTATATGTTTGCATACGTTGAAAGTTCAAAATAGTTCCAAATGGCCGTATAAAGTGGTTTACATTAAAATATGTCCGATGGTAAAATTAATCATATCCGAACAAATGTGTTTTCTTCTCTTTGCGAAATTTATTTTAAGATGAAGCTTTAAATAAAAGAATCAAATTGATAAAGCTCATTAACATTTTACTTTTCCTCTTAGTTGATTGTATCTTATTAGTCTACTAATTATTTAGTTTTTTATACTTAAATATACTTGTTATTCTTAGGCGCTTTAAAAGTAATATGAAACTTTTTATATTGGGAAGTAACAGTTGATTGACACCACTTGACGTATCATTATAGGTCATCGAGAAACATTCTCCGTGTGTTTTTAACAGATGATTATGGTTGCGTACATCCAACCTTCTCGTACCCTGCCATAAGCAAGAGTCTCTAAAAAATGCGGTAATGTTGTTGTTGTTGCCGCAGAAAGTTCAAAATTGTTACCAATGGCCGCATATTTTAGAGAAGGTTATATAAAAATATGTTACTCAACAACAACATTACTCCATTGCCTTAGTGGTTTTTTGTCTACAGCAAGATATAAGAGGATCAGATGTATGCAACCATACATATGTGTTATATAACCGTATCTCAATATATGACGTGATTGGTTCATTGTCACTGAAATATTTTGATTTCATATATTTTGATTTCATAATTTCAATGATCATTCGTTGCCTTTCTCACACTAACGTGGGTGTGTGACATTTATAACCTATTATATTATGAAAAGGACTAAGATGAAATAATTTAACTTCATAATTATCTACATTCTTTAGTGACATAAGTTAACTTTGGAATTGGGAAAAATCTTGGATTCCAATCTCTAACAAAGCACAAGCTTATGGAATTATTGATCTTGAACTGGTTAAATGAAAATAGCATAGAATTCACCCAAATTCGCGATTTGAGATTTTGTAGCTGCGTTTAATAGTTATTAGCTTAATATTTATTAATTAATATTTATTAAATAAAAATAGATGTAATTCAGAATCATACGGTTAGTATCAATCTAAATCCACCCATTATGTATCCAATTCAACATGTCAACTATTAAACAACTTATTAAAAATACAAGACAACCAAATCGAAATGTCACGAAATCCCCCACTCTTTGGAGATGTTTCCCCTTTTTGGCAAATTATTTTTTCATAAAAGTTTAAATAAGAGAATCAATATTGAAGCTCTTTTCATCATGTATTATGAATAAAGCAAAATCACTCACTAAATGTTCAACAACAACAACATCACTCCATTGTCTTAGAGGTTTCCGTCTATGATAGGATCTGGAAAGGTCAGATGTGCAACCATACTCATGTGTTATAACCGTATCTGAATATATGACGTGATTGGTTCATTGTCACTGAAATCTTTTCGTTGCCTTTCTCACAATAACGTGGGTGTGTGACATGTATAACCTATTATATTATGAAAAGGACTTATAAGATGAAATAAGTTAACTTTAGAATTATCTACATTCTTTAGCGACATAACTTTGGAGTTGGGATAATATTGGATTCCAATCTCTAACAGAAATGTTTGTTTCCCGCTTTGGCAAAATATTTTTTCATAAAGCTTTAAATAAGAGAATCGATATTGAAGCTCTTTTCATTACGTATTATGAATAAAGCAAAATTAAATTAATTGCTTTTCTTATATTGTAAAGTAGCAATTGATCGTCACAGTTTGACGCAATGTTTATTGTGTTTCATCGGAAAACAATCTCTGTGTGTTTCTAACACATAGATATGGTTGTGTTACATCTGACTCCTCTACCCCACCATAGACGAAAGCTCTAAAACAATGGAGTAATGTTGTTGTTCCCTTTCTTTTTCTTGGTTATACTGCAACATTTACAGGGGATAGGATCACCTTACCGCAAGGTGGGTGCGGTGACGCGTGACCGCGCGACACGTGGCAGCAAGAAGGTGACCCTCATCTAGCCTCATCACCCCCTTACTACCACGTGTCGCGTGGTCATAAAGGGAGTGAGGAAAGTTGGGGTTAGGAAATCCCAACCCCATTTACAGGCCCTAAAAGAAGGGGTCACGTCTTTTAGCTCTTAGATTCACCACAAGAACGAGTTTTGTGGTATCTAAATAATTCATGAGATATCAACAAAGATTACCTACTTTATTTATATTCAGATGTCCATTAAATTCTTCATTACAACAAGTCTACTCCTGAAAATATAGACGTCACGGTGAATAAAACGTCGAGTTGCATGTTGTTTACTTCAATAATCTCTGCATAATGGAAAATAAAAATCAGTGAAATATTATCCAGATCATAGAAAAGTAAGGTACACATTACAACAACAACAACATTACATCATTGTTTTATAGGCTTCTGTCTATGACGAAGCATGGGGTCGGATGTACGCAACCATCCCATGTGTTAAAAACATATTGTTTCCCGATTACTCATAATAAAAATTGCGTCAAGCTATGTCAATCAACTGCTACTTTACAATATAATAAGCGCAACTAATTTAGTGAGTCTTTTTGCTTTATTCCATCATATTCAAAAGTCAACGAATAATGTGTCATTGACTCTGTTGAAAATGGAAACTTAAGGTACCCATTACAGTAAATGTTTATAACAACCATATCACAATTATTTATTATCCTCTATTATTGTTATTTATATCTGTTGAATTGGGTTTGGATATCCTCAATTCAATTACCAAAATAAGGCAGAAGTTGCAAAACAAAACAGTATATTAGAAAGTTGAAGTTGAACAAAGTATCAAGCATATGGTGTTTGTGGCAATTGTTTGATCTTTTTTTTTTTTTTCTTTTTGTGATAATGTATCATGATTGTTTACGTCTTTTTGGAGTGATCGGAAACGTGAGAAGGTATGGTGGTTTTTTTTTTTAAAAAAAAAATCTTATAAGTCAAAAGAATATCTATTTCGAAGGAGTTTTATTATAGAAACATTTAGTTTTTTTTGGTTGAAATGCAAAATTTTCATTTAACCAATGGTCAAAATAGGACCAAATCATTTACAAAATCCACTAGGCATACCCAGGATGCAAGACATACAGATACTAGCAATAGACTATACACAATTTACTTGTAGAGCCCTGTACACATGCGTTGCAACTCTATGCGCCACATCCCGAGCAATGGGAGTTTGATCCTAAAAAATCTTCAAATTCCTAGAGTGCCACATAAAATAAATAGTAGCCGCAATGGAGGCATTGATATACTTAGATCTAGTGCTTTTCCTTTTGACATGTCTCCTAGCCCATTTGAGAAGTGCATTAAGGGTGCAAAACTTGACATTGATATTGAGCCAATTAAGGATAAGCTCCCAAACTTGCTTAGCAAAAACGCATCCGAACAGAAGATGGTCCAGAGATTCAGGCTGAATACCGCAGATTGGACATATGGTGTCATTGACAAAGAAATGCAATTTGTCTCTTGTAGGCAGGCGATTCCTGGCAGCCAACCAAAAAATGAAGGAATGTTTCGGAGTGTTAGAGGAGGCCCATACGGTAGAGGACCAGTACGCGTGGCGGTCTTTATTTCGAAGGCAATCATAAACACGAGACGGCAGCAAAACATCATTCTTGACCCACGTTAGCAATGCCGAGGTACATCTATCAGGAGATCCAAATCTGACCTTTAACATGTCCCGAATGTGCATGAGCTTCTTGAAGAATACCGAGTGACAAGATTTCACTTGAAATTCCCAAACCCCATCATGTATATTATAGAAGTGATGAATCCACTTTACCCAAAGAGAATCTTTCTTTCTTTGGATATTCCATAAATGCTTTGCAAGTAATGCACAATTCCAAGTAGAGAGGTCCAAAATCCCAAGTCCTCCTTCATTTTTTGGTTTGCATACATCTTTCCAAGAAACCCAAGCTTTTCTACCATTCTCCTCCTTAACCCCCCACAGGAATCTTCTTGCAATTTTCTGTATCTGCTCTTGTACATTGACTGGAATGGGAAGGATTGCAAGCCAAAACGCATGGATACCTTGAAGAACTCCTTTTATTAATTCAATTCTACCTGCGTAAGAAAGAGACTTGACATTCCAAAAGGCAACATACGAAGAGATTTTCTTGATGTAAGATCTGAAATGTGCAAGCTGAAGAGCGTGACCTGCCATAGGAACCCCCAGATAACGGAATGGAAAGTGGCCAAAATTAAGTCCTGTGAGGAGACCAATATTCGATTTTTCTGCCTCCGAAAGCCCAGCACAATAAATTTCAGACTTAGTGATGTTACTACACAACCCAGACACATTACCAAATTCATCAAGCATTCTCATCAACATCCCAACCGAGTTTGAATCGCCATGTGAAAACAAAATTAAATCATCAGCAAATGCTAAATGTGTGATTTTATGGACACCACATTTTGCATGAAATTTAAATCCAGGGGCGTCATGTAATGATTTTAGCATTCTAGAGAAGTATTCCATACCGATGACAAACAAGAACGGAGAAATCGGGTCGCCCTGCCTAAGACCTCTTTGGCCTTTAAAGTATCCTTCCATGGAGCCATTGATGGAAAGTGAGAACGAGGTACTAGTCACACATTGCATAGTCCAAGCAATGAACTTGGGGTGAAAGCCGAGTCCAGTAAGAACATCCTCAATGAAATCCCATGAAATTGAGTCGAATGCTTTTTTGATGTCAATCTTAATCAAACATTTGGGCGTAGTTCTGTTTCTTCCATACTGCCGCAGAAGTTCTTGGACCAAGAGAATGTTTTCAACCATGGACCTACCTTTGACGAAACCCGATTGGGCTGCATCCACGATGTAGTCTAAAACTGAGGAAAGTCTAGTGGCAATAATTTTTGAAATTGCCTTGTAGATGACATTGCATAACGAGATGGGTCTATAGTCACTTACCTTTGTAGCATTTTCAGATTTGGGAATTAAAGCAATGACAGCATGGTTTGTTTGTTTGAGGAGCTTACCATTTTCAAAGAATTGAAGGATGGCCGCAATGACATCCTCGCCTATGATATCCCAAGCCTTCAAGAAGAATTGAGAAGTGTAACCATCCGGACCCGGAGACTTGTTTTTCCCAATACTCTGGAATGCTTCCTTTATTTCCACGGCAGAGATAGGCTGGATCAAACGTGTAGAGACATCATGGGACAGTTTAGGCCCCCTGTTTAGAATCTCTGGATTAATGGGTGCAACAGTTTGCTTAGTGCCAAGCAAACTTTTGAAATATTCAACAAAAGTGGCGGCAATTTCAGTTGAGGAAGAAGCAACTTCCCCGTTTGGATTTTCAACCGCAAGAATGCGACTCTTCACTCTCCTGCGCTTCACCCAAGCGTAAAAAAACTTAGTATTACGATCGCTAAGCTTAATGAATAAACCTTTCGCTTGCTGCATATAAAAGTTCCTCTCCCATTTCAACAACTGCTTCATGGTTACCCGCTGCTCCTTTAGAGAGGCTTCTAGTTGCTGATCATAAGGTAATTCTTGCAGCCTATATTGGAGAGCATGAAAATGTTCTTTAGCTCTCTTTACTCTCTCGCTAATATGAGAGAAAGCTCGTTCGTTGAGCCTCTTAAGCGGACCTTTAAGCTTCTTGAGTTTCTTGCATAGCACATACATCTTAGTTCCCAAGTATTCTTCGTTCCATACCTGCTGCACTACCGGGCAGAAATCCGGATGTTTGATCCACATGTTGAAGAATTTGAAAGGAACATTGCTTCTAGTAACCAACTGTTCATAGTAGATGATTCCAGGCGAGTGGTCGGAAGTAATACCAGATGGAGGAAAATGCGCAGAGGATGAATCAAAAGTTTCTAGCCAGAGATCATTGACTAAGACTCGGTCAAGTCGAGTCTTAACCTTCCCGTTGGTCCAAGTGAACTTACATCCGGTGTATGAAAGTTCAACAAGGTTACAATTAAGGCAGAAGTCTAAGGGATCTTTCAGCTCATAAGAAGTAACTTCATTGCCATTTTCTTTTTCATCTTCACTGAAAACAGTGTTGAAGTCGCCAAGCACTGTCCAGGGGAGAGTGAGATTCCTATGTACTTGGGAGAGGTGTTCCCAGAGTACTCTTCTTTCAACAATGCTATTATGCCCATAAACAAAGGAGATGTAAAACTGCTGCTGCTTGGCAGCTACTGTTACCAAGCAGTGAACAAACTGATCAGTCATCAAAATGTTGTCAACATGAGCAATTAATGGATTCCAAAGAATCAAGATACGGCTACCTGGGTGGAGGCTAAAATTGCAGGTGAACTTCCAACCAGAGAACACATAGTCCATCAGATGCTTAAAAGTTCGATCGGAAAGCTTAGTTTCAAGAAGACCAACTACGTCTAGTTTATTTTTCCTAACAAAATCATAAACCTGGCTTTGTTTAGAGGACATCCCTAGTCCTTAATATTCCAGAAGGCGAAATTCATTGAGAGGGGGGAGAAGGGTTGGAAGAATCTGAATCCTTCCTTTTAGTGTCCATCAAATTTTTTCCTGCATTGCGCTTCTTCTTCTTGGATTTAACTTCAATGAATTGTGCCTCAGGCGCAGCATGTGATACTGCACTTTCATCCAAACGCCCCTCAAGCCGAACCGGACTAGTGGGAAGGCTGAGATTCATCAAGGTCGTGTCAGTCGTTGAAGAAATCCCCATCCCTTCATAAGCTTCAGTGAGAAAGGCCTCAATTTTATCCTGGCTATGTACGTGAAGAAACATCTCTGTTTGAGACCGTGTTGAAGCCAAGTCAACCTCCTTTGGGATGCCAGCATCGATGTTTTGCTCTGCCCCTTTATTGTCCTCCTTCGAAGGGAAATTGACCACTTCCCTTGTTATTTTCCCTCTTATTTTCCGTCTGTTTCTTTCATCTTTCATAAATAATTCATGCCCTTTACAGGTGTGCCCAATCCGACCACACGTAGAACAATGAAGTGGGAGTTTCTCATAAATCACTTCCTGGACGTGCATTTTGTTAGGCAGAGAAATATCAACAGAGGAAGGAAGGTCCCTAGTGATATCAACTTCTATCAGTAATCTCGCATAGTTAAAGTTACCTCTCTGAGCAGTGACTTGGTCTGTAGTGATGGGATTACCAATAAAAGATCCAATGCGACTTAAGAATTTTTCCTTCCATAGAATAAGGGGCAGGTTAGGCAGTCTGACCCAAATAGGAACAATACTCATATCCTCATGCCCAAAACTAAAGAATTTTGGCATTCTCTTAAGGATTAAGGGCTTACCACCAACAAAGTATGGTCCTTCAGCAAGCACATCTAGCATTTCTTCCAACTTATCAAATTGAAAAACAATCCAACCAGAATCATGCAGTTGTGTTTTAAGTAAACCTCTCCACAATTTGGTTACCTGACGAAGGGAGTTCAGGCCTGGGAAGGTACCACCAAAGCAGCCAATAAGGCAACATTCCCACTCAGTTTCTTCTTCAAAATCAGATTCATGGAAGGACAGACCACTGGGGCTGGAGTCCACTTTATGAAGCTGGATTCCATTTTGTTCCTTGCGGTTATTCTTGAAAAGAGAGGTCCAAGGAGGCTTTTCAAGTAGTGTATTGCTCTGATTGCCCAAGTTGTAAGGCTGTGGTGGCTGATTATCATCTATTCTCAGTGTTTTACTAGCATGCAGGTGCTCAGAAGACCAGATCTGAGCCTCCGTATCATTCATCTCTTTGTTAAAAGCATTACTGCTCAATCTCTTCTCTATTAGGAGTGAAGGAGATGCATTAGACAGTTTCGGGTCCTTTGACATCGGTGAAATCAAATCTTCCTCAGGGATGTAGAAGCCATCCTTTCTATATCCTTGAACTTCGTTTGTACAAGCTTGAGATGATTTTTTGGAGCTCATTTGTGTGCTGCTCATATTGATTCAGACATAAAATAGAGCAGGAGAAGATGGGGCAATAAACCCTAGAAGGCGCCACCTTCTCGCTTCTCCGTGCCTAAAACTTTCATTTTTTGTTACCACCCTTATCTGACAGTATAGGAATACATTTAGTTAGTTTGATGATCGTGGACCGACAGCCCGCAGGGATAGCATCCCCTCACCGCATGGAGGTGCGGTGACGCGTGACCACGCGACATGTGGCAGCAAGTGGGGTTGGTGAGGCTAGATGCAGGTGACCTTCATCTAGCCTCACCACCCACCCTTGCTGCCATGTGTCACGCGGTCACAAAGTGGGTGAGGAAAATGGTGGTGAGGAGATCGCAACCCCAGCCCGCAAGCCTTTCATTGTCACGTCAAACCACATTTTTCATCGTTCCGCATAAATACACTTTCAAAGTATGATTTTTCTAACCGTATTTATAATCATATCATAATCTTGGAGTAGAAAGTCATACCTTAGTCCTAAAGGTTCCTACTATCTCAGTCTCAAGAAACATTATGGAGGATGCAAATGATAAACTCAGCGGCCTCTTAGGTTAGATGAAGACGTGATCCACACAAGGTGTCCCTCCGCAAACTATGCCGCACAAGTAGAACAACCATACTGTGCGTGTTTCTGGAATCGAACTCTTGATCTCTTGGAGCAAATTCCTACCCGAGTATCAACTGAACTATGCTCTGGGGGCACATTGGCATGAAAAGAAATTAGTACAACCATTGTAACACTAATTATTTATTGTAAGCGTTTCCGGTGCATTAGGATTCCGCATTTGAACGTAACTTCATCCTGTACTTTGTGCAAGATGATGTTTAACGTAACGATGTAATTATTCATAGAATATTTTGAAATTTGTATATTTGAAATATCTAACTGGTTAGAAACCTCATGAATCATCTTCTAATTTTTTTCTTCATAAACCTCTTTTCTAAGCAAAAAAAATACTCTATAAAAAATAAAGCAAAAATTACTCTATAAAAAAAACACTTGAATATGTAGTACGTGTGGTCCACATACACTACATGAGCAGTTACTCTTAAATCATTATAAAATTTTCAAAAGATTGAAATTAAAAGAATAGTTAAATCTGAAAAGAGAGAAATATGCTCGCTAATAAGTTTCTTAAGAAGCGAATTTCTTTTTTGTCTGAAAAGTAGGAGAGATGCATTGATGCAATATGACAAACTGAATTTCCTGAATAAAATAAATTGGAGACTGGAGACATTGAAAAAATAGAAATAGGAAGTTAAGTTAAATATAAATTCTCATCACAGTTGAATGGGATGAGATCCAGGGAGGCAAATTGTAAGGCAAAAAATGAGGTCGCGAATCACAGGCCGCCACGTCGCCATGTTATTGATGAGATAGAATTTTTTTTTTTTAAAAAAAACAAGGTAACATGGCGACGTGGCGGTCTGTGATTCGCGGCCTCATTTTTTGCCTTACAATTTGCCTCCCTGGATCTCATCCCACAGTTGAATGTGAACCATGTAAAACGTAGAAAAAAATCGAATTCAAGACGGAGTGTGATTACTCTACTACTTCTAGGCCGAAGCTTTAGTTTGCGGAGGACATCTTATATATGTCACTGCGTAATTCTTTATTTAATCTAAGAGACTGCTAGATTCTTGAATTACATTTTTCATGATACTCTTTCAAGCTATGGCGGCAGACCCGGCGTGACAGATTTCAACTTTAGAAAAAGAAGCAACGAGGCGACAGCACAACAATGTTGTGGTGGACTTTTCAATGTGGAAGACATGGGTCTCTTACTTTTATTTCTGTGGTATACTAGCTGTTTGATACGAAATATAATATTCCTCCATCCCAACAATATTTGTCACATTTAGTTAGATAATTAGTTAATCAAAATTCAAATTATGTTTAAAATTTTAAAGTATTTATGGTACTAGTTTATCAAAATAGTCTCCACATTATTTACGACCAAATTCCAATAGATAATTGAAAGATTTATCAAGCAAATGATATTTTCATTCATACGTTTTCTCCATCTGTACATTTGATATATAGACTGTTCTTCATACATAAGGTAGCGAGAGGTTGCTACAACAGTGCTTACTGATAATTGTTAGAAACAAACATTTGAATATTAACAAAGTACAAACAAACATTTGAAATATTAACAGAAGTTGTTGTGAGCTGTAGGAAACCGAAAAACGCTGGAATGGGTTGCGATCAGTTGTGATACCGTTAGCACAATGGTGAGACTTACGTCTCCTTAACACGCCCCCGCAAGATGGCGGTGCCGTCGGAAACGCCAATCTTGGACCGAAGAAGAAGAAAGCGATCTTTTGGGAGAGATTTGGTGAGGGCATCGGCTAGTTGATTTTGCGTGGAGACATGTGAGACGATGAGATTCCCGACCGCAACTTTTTCGCGGACGAAATAGTAGTCAAGCGCAAGATGCTTCATTCAACTATGGAAGACTGGATTGGCACAAAGATAGGTAGCACCTAAATTGTCGCAGTAGACAGTAGGAGCACGAGACAGTGAAATGCCGAGCTCAGTGAGAAGATTTGAGACCCAAGTAACTTCTGCAGCGGCCGAAGCGACAGCGCGATATTCAGCTTCAGTGGAGGAACGAGCAATAGTGCGTTGCTTTTTAGAGCACCACGAAATGGGGTTATCACCGAGAAATAATACAAAGGTTGTAGTAGAGCGATAAGAGTCGTGGTCACCAGCCCAGTCAGCATCAGAGTAAGCCCGGAGAAGAAACGGTTGATGAGAGCGAAGCAGAAGCCCATGATGAATCGTGTGTTTAAGATAGCGAAGCAACCTCTTGGCAGCAGTCCAGTGCGATTGAGTGGGGCATGCATAAATTGAGCAAGTTTGTTAACTGCAAAGGCTATATCGGGACGAGTAAGTTGAAGACACTGGAGACCACCAATGATACTACAAAACTGAGATGCGTCAGCAGGTGGAGTGCCATCACTGAGAAGTAGGCGGCCTGTGGAGGACATTGGTGTGGCAGCATCCTTTACACCAGCCAAGCGAAACTTATCAAGTAGGTCTCTAATATACTTATGTTGAGAGAGAAAAAGGCCCTCGTTGGTGAACACGGCCTCAACACCGAGAAAATAGCTGAGAGGGCCGAGGTCTTTTAGAGAGAAGCGGGCACCTAAGGCAGCCACAAACTTACGGAGAGAATTAGGACAATTACCTGTAACAAGCAAGTCATCAACGTAGACAAGAAAATAGATAATAGTATGGCCAGAATGATAGATGAATAAGGACGTATCAGACTTAGAGTTACAAAAACCATAACCCAAAAGAAACATCTTTAACTCGGTGTACCAAGCCCGAGGGGCTTGCTTGAGACTATAAAGCGCACGTTTTAAGTGACACACGTGATGAGGAGCCGTTGGATCAGTGAAACCCGGAGGTTGAGCCATATAAACATCCTCCGTTAAATGCCCATTAAGAAACGCATTATTCACATCAAGATGAGAGATAGACCATCCATGACAAAGAGCAACAGAGAGAACGAGCCGGATAGTGGTGGGTTCAAGAGAGGAGGAAATAGGACGCTTAATGGTGGTGTGAAAGAGTGCGACATAATCGGGAAACTATTTGGGACAAAATATGTGATTGCGTGAACGTGTGACTATTTGGTTGGGGGGCGGGGGAACATGGGAAGTGTTCGGGGAATCAGAGAAGGGGTGGACGGGAGAGGAAACAGGAGACGAAACTGGGGTGGAGGGAGGAGACACGGGCACGGGAGGATGGGAGGAAGAGGGAGCCGAAGGAACTAGACAAGAGGAGGAAGAATCATACCTGGGAGTCACGACAGAAGCTCCGGGCGAAACAGCAGGCGAGGGTGCAGACGGGGCAGAGGAGATTGTTTCCGCTGGAGGTTGAAACACAGCAAGTGTTGGAGAACATGCAAGCCAAGTAGGAGGATCCGTAGGAGGCGCATCAGAAGTGGAGAGTGAGGCAAATGGAAACTGGTGTTCAACAAATTGAACATGCCGAGATATGTGCAGACGATGCGAAGACAAATCGAGACATTTGTAAGCATGGTGTGTATTAGAATAACCAACAAAAAGACA
This sequence comes from Eustoma russellianum, assembly GCA_036186865.1. Lineage (NCBI taxonomy): Eukaryota > Viridiplantae > Streptophyta > Magnoliopsida > Gentianales > Gentianaceae > Eustoma > Eustoma russellianum. Next base: position 43,478,480 of record AP025040.1, read on the forward strand.
AGGTTTGGACCGCGGAGCAAGTTTATGCTCGGAGTAGGGACGGAGCCAAGAGAAGCATAGACAACCGAAAGCCCGCAAGGTATGATAAGTAGGTGGTTTGGAAAATAGAGATTCGTACGGAGTTTGATGGTGGAGGAGAGATGTAGGTAAACGGTTTAAAATTGTTGCTGAGTCCATTGAGAGCGAAAATGGTGAGATCATCATCACTCAGATGAGTATCAACGAGAGCTAACTCATCTGCAATTCCTTTGATAGTCTGAAGATAGTCAGTAACTGTTTGAGAATCACATGTAATATTGGTAAGCTTTTCCTTAAGATTCATTATTCGCGACCGAGACTTGTTGGCGAATAATTTGTGAAGTTTCATCCATGCATCACACGCTGAGGTGGCCGTGGCTATAAGGAGTACCACGGTCTCAGAGACCGAAGCAAGAATCACATGCAGCAACATCTTATCTTGCCTAGTCCAGATAGCGAAATCTGGGTTTGGATTTGCTACGCCGTCGTCATCAATCGTATGCTTAGACGAACATGGTTTCGTTTCATCAAGAAACCCCATGAGATCATATCCATACAATAAAGCATCAAATTGAGCTTTCCAAGAAGGGAAGTTATTTTTGGTTAACTTGATAGGAAGTTGAGATGCAACATTGATGGCAATAACTCCATCAAAAGACCCATATTTGGTGGTTGCGTTTTCAGTCATGAGGGACGGTGAAATGAGCCGAGGGATACAAGAACTCGTTGGAGTCGTTAGGGCTCTGATATCATGAAAGATTTATCAAGCAAATGATATTTTCGTTCGTACGTTTTCTCCATCTGTACATTTGATATATAGACTGTTCTTCATACATAAGGTAGCGAGAGGTTGCTACAACAGTGCTCACTGATAGTTGTTAGAAACAAACATTTGAATATTAACAAAATACAAACAAACATTTGAAATATTAACAGAAGTTGTTGTGAGCTGGAGGAAACCGAAAAACGCTGGAATGGGTTGCGATCAGTTGTGATACCGTTAGCACAATGGTACGTGAGACTGACGTCTCCTTAACAATAATATATGAATTACTTTGATTTGGATTTAAATGTTATTTGACTAACTGCAGATTTGATCATATGTGCGATACTTTTAAAACTTGAGAAGTATACATTATCATACAGCAGAGATACATAACAAGTATATGGTTGTAGCTTATACAATGCATGCTAAGTACATGAAATGAAGAAATAGTAGGGAAATAAGCATTCTAAAAATATAAACAAGGATTTTAACAGAAAACCACTTAATCTTAAAACCTATGAAAATGATTTTAATTCATGATAGAATTATGAATGAAAGTAGAGCTATGTAAATTAAATAAAGATAAACTCTTCAGTAATTTGCCAATTCATTTATGTTGATACTTCAACCTTACATTTCACAGTAAAAACAATATATATTTTATTGGGAATAAGTTATGGTAAGATCTTTTAACGATTTTCCTTATCTGACAATAGGGGTGTTAACGAACCGAGCCAAACCGAATACTATATTTTCGAATTCAGATTTGTTTAGCTAGACAAGCTGTTTGGCTCGGTTCGTTTAGCTAAACAAACTTTAAAATCGGTTCGAGTTCAGCTCGATAACCTTATAACTGTTTAAACGAGCCGAATAGTTCGCGAATAGTTTGGCTCGTTTAACTAAACGAACTCGAATACCTGTTCGAATTCGACACGTTAACAAATAATTACCAAACGAATACGAACCGAACACAAACAGTTCGCAAACGGTTCGATTCGTTCAACAGCCCTATCTGACAAGATATTGAGTTAATCATTGTATCAAATTTTCTGAAACACTATATTATAATTAAAGAGATGTTTATCAATCATTAAATCTGATTATTTTTTCCCGAACAGGAGTAATAGTTGGAAGACCTTTTCAGTTGTCAGCAGAGTCATAACCTTATGAAAAAAATATCAGGATACACTAAAGAATTCGAATTTATCAATTTCTTGGACTTAAATTTATATAAGATAAATTTTTAAAAAGTGTTCAGTAATTATATCTCTCCATGTACATATTATTTCATAAAAAAACCTAATTGGATTTCACGTTTCAACCTCCTTTTACGCTTAAACACAAAATGCACTTTTTTTTGAAAGATTTTTGGAGATTAGTTGAATAAAAACAAGTTGTACATATAGAGTCGGGATCTGCCTGAAAACAAACTCTCTATGTTTTAGGATAAATATATTGTTTGAATGCCTCTCATTCTTCACAGACTTTAGCGATATTTTTTGCTGTTGTTGGAATTTTCTTCTTCTTTTTTTGACTAAAATGTAAAAATTTCATTTAACCAATATCAAAATAGGATCAGTACATTTACATTTATACTAGGCATACCCAAGATGTTGCTCATACAATCACCAAAAATCTACTCTAAATGGTAGCATCTTATATCAGAGAAAAGATGTGGATTGGGAAGCATTGCGCATGTCTTGGCTTACTTGTTGCCAATCCCCAACCCGAATACAAACTGGACTATGCCCTAGAGGCTAAATCTTGGCTTACTTATAACGTGTAATGATCGATATCTACATATCTATTCCACGCTTTGCTGTTATATTATATGACCACAAAATTCTTCCATTTCCACGAGTCGACTTTGGAATCTTTTGTTGGATTTAATTTAATAAATCCCTGAATAGGACCGTTTAATCGAATCAATGGACAAAGTAACAAAATGCGGAAAAGTATACCTTGCTCCATTGCTGTTGTTAATCTGAACACGTACACTGCAACTGCTCCGGCTGATGAAGAATCTGGCGTGATCCAAGGATTCACGACCTCCCACCAATTGTTGATATACCCCTTGAACCGGAATCAACAATTCACTGCTTTACCCGATGGAGAGGTTAGGCAGTGTGGACTTTATAGAAAATTTGGCACACCTCCTTTTCTTCCTCTGTGTATACACGTTCCTTTTACTGTCCGTCAGAGGAGGTGAATGCCTCCTCCTCTATTATAGATGGGGAATGGAGGAATCCTGATAGGCATAATTATTAATAGATAGAGATTCCTTATATTCAAGTTATCTCTATCTATTTCCAAATATTATCTAATATTTAATAATAAACATTATTAAATATTATTTAATATTTAATTATTGTGCCAACAATTATCTACAAGTCACACTTGGGTTGTCGCCCCTCGGGGACCAGATGTCGTAACTTTATGGTCGTTGCACTTTGAGCCCATCCATCGCGGTCTCTGACCATATGACTGTCTACATATTAGGGGTTTCCATTTAGACCACACTATACATCCACGAGTATACCCGATGATCACTTAACGTGTGGATGTTTTACGTAACAATTAATATTATTACGTGACATATGTGACATATAATATTATCATACATAACGTCCACCTTATGATTAATTCGTATGAACTTTATCAACGTGCTGCGCATCACACGTATCTCGAATTAATCCCAACATATTTTGGTCTTCCTTAGACTGGAAAAATCCCAAGTCTCAGTTTCGGTTGCAGGAAATAAAAACAAGCATTACTTTGAAAAGAAAAGAACTGTAAAACCAAAGTAAACCTTATAAGAAATGCCGCGTCCATTCTAAAAATATTATCATAACTGTTGAAACACATAATTGTTTAAACATTATTTAAAATCGAATTGTCAAAATATTTTACACTTTACCCCGTAGAATTTGGACCTAAATTATGCAAAAACTGTTTTAATAAAATATTGTTTTAAAATTTTAATAATTTGATCATACTTGATATTTGAGAAATTACTTGCTTGACAAGTTGCGATAATTATTTTTGGGACAAGAGAATTAATAAACAATAGAGCAAGTTAGCTTTATGCATTTCTGGTTTATTTCATGCAGTCGTGTAGTAAACTGTTATACCTCTGTCTGAAAAATATTGGTTTAGTTGATTTGAAACACAACTTTAAAGAGACATAAAAAGATGTTGTTGGGCATCACAAAATTTTTATACAATTTATTTATTAGACCTAGGTTATTTTTTTAGTATGCTGTATTAATTAATTATTTTCACTTTTACATTTTTCCATCGAAACAAAAGAAAAAAACTTTTACATGAAATAAGACACTATTTCCAAAAAACTAATTACCTGATATTAAGAAACTTGTTACAAGGATTAAAATAAGTTTCCCATCGGATATTTATATTATCTGTATTAATAATTTATCATAAAAAACCTATTGAGACACAAACTAAAAAATTATATGTTTGCTTATATCATTATAATGAAAAAGATCCTCCACTCCAATTAAGAGGCAAGGAAAAAATATAAGGAGTTGGGATCACCCACTACAGTTGTGTATCAAAGCGGTAAAATGCGTATCTTATTAAATAATTAATAATGAACCCCACATATAGGATATTTTTTTTCTAATAAACTATGTTATTTTGTCAATTTAACACTTTACTTTCACATACGACTTTGACAGATAATCTTAGCCTCACGTGCGACATGGGATAGAACCACTGATAATCATAGCCTTGCAAAATTCTTTAATGCTAAGCAAACAACAACAACAACATTACAACATAATACGACAAATATGTACATGCAAGAAAGCTAACGTTCTACCATATGTTCATCTAAACTAGGTGTAGAGATATTTACACAAATCTGTAGTATTGCCCTATATACTATGTCTTGACACACTAGCAGTATCGGTGGCATTTTTCGAAGCGTCCCATGTACTAGCTGATTCCTCCAGTACCATATGGTATGTAAAGCTTGGCGCAAAATGTATCTCCATTCTGCCTTGCAGCCTTCAGATTGCCATGTATCCTTTAGGTTTTCCGAAACCCATTCTTTAATATCGCATGAACGGAAGAAGTGTTGCCGAAGTTCCGGCTGAAGGAGATGGTGCCATATCACTCTCGCCCTTTTACAATCTCGCAATCCATGGAAAATATCTTCATTCCAATACCCACAAATGTCACAAGAACCGTCATTTGCAATTTTGCGATGTTGAAGAAATGACTTTGTCTGCAAAGACTGATGACAGATTTGCCACATGAATAGATGGAGACGGAGTGGTCTTGACATACACCAAAGGTTGACCCAGCACGGGTGTGTAGTGGTATTAGCTGGCACAAGCAGTGTATATGCGCTAGCGACATCAAATATACCCGACTGTTTATTATTCCATCTAACCCTTGTTGCACCCTCATCACTCAAGCTGGAAAGGACGTCAGTATTTTGCAGTAGTGTGGGAAGAATACCTTGGATATGTCGCCATAAGATGGAAGTATTAGTCATAGTCCGTGGTTCAAGTAAGGCACCGTACTTGTTAAAACTTTAACCCAAAGCAAGTCGTGACGTGTAAGTAACTGTCATCCTAACTTCATTAGCATAGCAGAATTCATATGCCGTAGGTTTTTAAACCTCAAACCCCCTTGCATTTTAGGTCGACATATTTTTTCCCAGGAGAGCCAATGTAAGTGGCAGGTTTGATCCATGTCACCCCAGGAAAAACATCGAACCAACTTCTCAATCTCATCCACTAGAGTGGCAGGTAAACGCACTGTTTGCATCGCATATATGAGCATAGAAAGTAGAACACTCTTAATCAATATACATCTAGCTGCCTGGGATAGCAATTTAGTCTTCCATGATGATGGCCGAGCACGAACCTTATCAACAATGTAACTATATACCCGTCTTCCTCCCCGACCGTGAAGTAAGGGCATACCAAGGTACGTACCAAAGTCAACAGTCCATGAAAGTCCCCATCGAATAAATGTATCAGGGCTAAATGCTGTGATCATATTTTTTGATATAAGAACTTGAGATTTATGAACACTAACAATTTGGCCCGAAACTTTAAAAAAATCCCTTATGATTTCCTCCATCACCTTCGCCTGGTTATCTGTAGCATCTCCAAACAGTAATAAATCGTCCGCAAAAAATAAATAAGAAATACGAGGTCCATGTCGAGATGTAAGGACAGGTACCCATCGCTTGGCTTCCACGGCATGATCAATCTTGAGGCTCAAAACTTCCATACATAATAAAAAGAGATTAGGAGCAAAGGGATCACCCTGGCAGATGCCACGTTGTGGTTGAAAGGGTGTCAAACAATGACCATTCCATATAACAGAATGTGTAGCAGAAGTGATAGTGAACATAATTATTTTCGTCATTTCCTCACTAAATCCAACTGTAAGAAGCAGTTTATTTAAAAAAGGTCATTATACCTTGTCATATGCCTTCACCAAGTCCAGTTTGAGTGACATGAAACCTTTGCGTCCCTTTTTGATCCGCATTGTGTGCATAAGCTCCTGAGCAATAATAATATTATCCGCTGCCTGACGTCCCAGGATAAAGGCACACTGCGTCGGAGATATTATTTTACCGATGATAGGCTTGAGGCAATTGGCAAAAATTTTGATGATTATCTTAACAACCACATTCGTGAGTGCTATAGGTCGAAATTGCGAGGCATTCTCCGGAGGTGTTGCCTTTGGGATGAGCGATATAAGAGTCTTATTCATGTCCACCGGGAAACTCCCATTTTTAAACGCCTCAAGTACGAAGGATACCACCGAATTTTTAACAACATTCCAATTGCGTTGATAAAATATGGATGAGAAACCATCTGGACCAGGACCTTTATACGCGCCCATCTGAAATACTGCTTCCTCAATCTCCTTTACAGCTACTGGTCTATTCAACCACCGGCGGTCCTCCTCAGCGAATGAATTAATAAAGCCATCCTCAGCACCGGTTTCAGTTGACGTTGGGAAGGAAAAAAGTGTTTTGTAATGTTGCAAAATTTGATGCTCGATGAGTTGTGGTCCTGTAATCCATCGTCCTTCATCATTCTTAAGCTGTGTAGTCGTTTTAGCCCGGCGTCTTTGTGCCATCATAAGATGAAAGTATCGACTGTTTTTTTCCCCACTCGATAACCACTAGAGTTTACCTTTTTGTGCCCAAAAAACCTCCTTTCGCTTTAGTATTTCATGATATTCCTCCTTTAGCTCATTACTAAGTTTCATCAAAAAAAATAGATGGATGTCGATCTAACGCACGTTGAATGCCTTCAAGACGTGCCAAGCATCTCTTCCTTTATGAAGCAAGGCATCCGAACACATCCTTACTCCATTGTACCATGTGTTCTGCAAATAGCCGGGTTGTTCTGGGAAAGTCTCCATCGTATTCATGCCAAGACGATTGCATAAAGGATGGGAACAATTTATGCTCCATCCAACACGCCTGGAACTTGAAGGTGCGGTCATTTGGTATTTTAAGTGGTGCAGCATCCATGGATAATTTTAGAGGGCTATGGTCTGAATGTGTTCGAGGTAAATAGCGTAGAGACGCATTCTGGTACCGTAGATGCCAATCAATGTTAGCCTATGCTTGATCTAGTCGTTGCTCAATTAATAGATGTCCGGATTGACCATTGGACCAAGCGTATCTTGGTCCCAAAAATTCAAGCTGTAATAGCGAGCATGTATCAACCATGTCCTTCATTCGTTTCGCACTGCGCCCTCTAACAGGTCGACCCCCCCGTTTATCCACTTGGCATATTACTTGATTGAAATCCCCTATTAAAAGCCATGGTATATCAATGTAGGTTCGCATCTCTTCGACGTATTCATGGAAAGCTTCTCGATGGACTTTTGTGGGGGAGGCATACACTAAAGACAATATCCATGACATGGAAGATCCTTCAAACACACCAATATTCAGAAGTTGGGCCGTATAAGACAGTATCTTGATTTTGATAGATGAAGTGTCTCATAAACACCACAATCCACCCGCATAACCGCGGGACTCAATTGCAGCAATATTTGTGAAATGAGTGCGACATATAATATGATGCGCCCTTGAGCTAGGTACTCTGGTTACCATTAGAAAAAGTATATTAGGCATATGGTCCTTAACCAAGCGAAGTATTTGACGACCTGTGCCGGGAGAACCCGCACATCTACAATTTTTTTTTTTTGATCTTGCACATCTACAATTCCAAGAGAGTACTTTCATAATGAATGGATAGATTTATGCCATCAACGGCTGGCCATCTTCTTGGCCGGAAGATTGCAAGGTACTATAGTCCATATTGGACGCATCAGAGTCAACAGCGAGAGGGTCGTCAGCACTTAGCAATGATTGCTATGTCCATCAGGCGGTTTATACTTTGTCAGGTCACCAACCGCAGAGAAGGTAATAGCTTCACCAACTTGCGGCATGAATGTCTCTCCCGCAACATATTTGTAGGGTCAACATTCATGGAATTCATGTTTGTGATATCATGCAAAGGTTGGGCCACTTTAGCACGCGGTGTGGAAGATCGTTGGAGTATGAGAGGTGTGCGTGGTTGTCCTATATGAGCAACAGCTTTTGCAGTAGTCAATGCGGACATTCGCGGAGGTTGAACTTTAACTCTAGGAGTATCCCTTACTTGAATTCCCTTTGTTTTACGATCTTTAGCTTTTGATGACTGCTCCTTTGATGAAGTATGGAAATGGAAAGGTGGTCCTGAGTCTTTTATGGCTTGAAGAATGGTTTCGAGTGAAACAGCCACCCTATCATCTACCTCCACTGCAGATTCATCACCAAGTGGTGCAAACCTAGTACCGCTAGATACGGTATTTTGAGCCTGTCCCATTACCTTGGTATTAGTCCGTTGAATGCCAGGAGCATTAGCAGTGACATGTTCCCCATATGACATTGGTGGCCGACGGCGTGCATTCGGTCGCACAATCATCCAAGGGCCGAAAGGATCAGTAGGGGGTTGTGGTCCAGAGACAGTTGAGGGTTGAGCCATTTCGGTGGCTGGAGCCGAAGGTTTATGCAACGGACAATTTTCAGAACGGTGGCCATATGTGCAATATGAGAAGCAAATTTGGTGTGGACTTTCGTACTCAACTGTAAAATGGATTCTGTTTAGCACAATACCTGAGACAAGTGGTTTTTGCAAGTCAATTTCTACACAAACTCTTGCAAATTTGCCTCTGGAGACAGTCATAGTCTGCATATCGATTTTCACTGCCCTGCCTAGTTGATCACCAATTCGCATTAAGATGGATTCGTTAAAAAACTCAAGGGGGAGGCGAGGTATTTTTACCCACACTAATGTAGATGAGATCTTGTCATTAGATGGTAGAAATCCTGGACGAAATTTAGAAACTGCCAAATAATGACATTGAATCGTCCAAGGGCCATTCTCAAGCACATACGTGTAATCCTCTTTGTTATAGAATCTCACTACGTAGAAGCCATCCTCAATATCCACTATGTCTAAGCGACGATTTTCTGTCCACATATCTGATAATCGTTGAGAAAGGACTCGATACGATATATTTCTACCCAGAAGTTTTACCACCAGAGCCCTACGCTAAGGAAGCCACAGTTTCTTGGACTCCTCTGTTGGGATCTCGATGGAGACCTTCCCACAGCCGGTGGTACGGTCCGCATTGACAGTAAGATTATTTGGTATCTGATCATACACAAACGGATCATCATCTTCTTCTCCCATACCGGTATATAGATCATTACGATCAAATAGAAAGGTATAGGGGGTCGAATGCACGCAACCATATCCATATGTAAGAAACACACAGATGTTGTTTCACATGACTCATGTTTTTTTTTTTTTGAGACAATGACTGATGGGCCAAAAATCTAAAGATGAACTTAGTTAAATGGGTCCTATGGGCCATTAAGAACAGAGACGTTAAAAAGGTCTCCGTATCTACAGACCCGCTAGCGTGTAAAACTACGCGCCACTTAAGTAGCCCAAGGATTTTGAGGTCACTCCTCTAACAAACTCTATAATATTCTCTTCCTAAAATATAAGTTCACTTTCATTTATAGAATTTATAGAATTTATATGATGTTAAAAAGCTAAAAATTTTCATTTATAGAATTTATATTATGTTAACAAGTTAAAATAAAATTATATTTTTAGACGAAGATAGTTCATGTTAATAAACAATTACTATAAATTTTATTGATTACTTTTCAATTAATAAGATATATACACACAAAAAAGTGTGACATGTTGGGAAGACAAACGTAGGTAAAAATAAGATTTAATTTTTTATTGGCTAATAAATAATTACTAAGGCTAACAGTTATTTTTGACTACAAAAGTTTCCTTAATTCAATCCTTGGTCTCTTTCTTTGTGTATGTTCATTTTCTTTTCTATTTATTGCTTACATAATATTCTTTATCTTTAATTGATACTTCATCTTTGTAACGTCAGGTCGTTAAATTATCTCAGTTAAAATTTAAGGCATTAGAGAGAATAATTTAAGATAGTGTGTTCAATTATATCAATTAAAAACTTAAGATATTAGAGAGAATAGTTTAATATTGGTAAAGTTCAGATCTGGAAGGCTAAAATTGAGACAAAATATGAGTCATCCAATCACACGTCTCTAAGTGCAAAAAAGAAAGTTTTCTTAAAGAAGGGGGGGTGCTGCTCTTTTTTTTTAATATAAAAAAAGAGCAGTTTTTACACTTGGGGATGCTCAAGTGAGTTATGAGTTTAACCTAGAGATGATCCAAATAGCTAAAAAGGTTCGTCACAACCTTGCACATATGTAGTTTGTTGCCACCTATTCCGATATCTGAGCTTTGCACAAGATTAACAATGTTAGAGGCACCAAGGTATTGCTTCAGATAAAACACTCCGAGAGTTATGTGTTTAACCATGTTTTACGCTAGAACATTTGAGAAATTTGTCTCATTTGGGGAGTATTTTTCTGATATATCTGAATCTGGTCCGCTGTGGGACGTTGCTCACACTTTTTATATTGTTTGAACAGTCACTGCTTGTGCATGACAGTCACGTGGTGCAATGTGTCTAGTTGCATGGCTAAGTTGTTCACTGGCAGGTGTTTGCTCTGACAGGTGTCTCCTTGCCCGAATAGAGGTGAAGGCCTATGGGCGCGTGTCAATGACTGACCCGCTGGATATGGACGAGACAGTCGTAAGGGTAGAGGTGACCATTGCAGCCGGTACTATGTCAGTGGTTAAGGGCGAGGTGGTGACTCCGGACGAGATGGTGAGTTAGGACCGAGGTGACTAGCCTTTGCCGTTCCAGAAGATGTTTGGTCAATATTCTCTTAAAGCCTCTGTCGACACTAAGAAGACGTCTTGCGCCTCTTAGCCGGTACCAATTTGACTGTGTAGTTGGATCAAGTGTAGCTGACGTTGGCCCTATAAAACTTATTGACGTTAATGGTCACGCAGCGAGCTGTTGAACTTTTTTTTTTGAAGGTTGAGTTTTGTGTTCATCGGTCAAAATATGAAAACAAGGTCCAATGTTCGTGGTATACTCTTAATGCGTTTTTTTTTTTTGAGGTAGGAATGCGATGTCATAAATTTCACCTAAAAAAGTCATATGGCGACTAAGGGAATTTATATAGTACACCAGCTATACTTTAGAGATCGGCGGTTCATAGTCACGTTAAGAAAGGTGGAATAAATTCCAAGGCATAAGTAATTTGCTCCAAGAAAGATGAGATAAATAATACTCAAAAATAATAAAAATGTCTGAGCCTCTATTTCTTGTAGGTATGTAATGTAGGTCAAAGCAACCTATAGTACTGAACCATTTTCAGATTCCAATTTCGCAGTTTTTCCTCTCTTTTTAAATTTCTATTTTACACATAGATGATTCATCTCCTTTTTTATGAAAATCTTTGTAGAAGAAAAAAGATTTGTTTTTATTTGTTTCAAGTACTTCAGACGAGAGAGTCAGGATGATGTGAAATAAGACTGGAGACGTATTTTAAATACATATATTAGACATTTGTGTAGACATTGTATGACATACAAGGAGTACAAAATTTAAGATAAAATCTAAATAAAAACCATAAATAAAGCATAATGGAAATATTTGATCAAGACTTTAGACAATTTATAAGTATCACACATACCATCAAGATTTATGAATACTTTGATAAGTTGGTACTTTCAAAAGATTTTAGAAATTTTGTAACCAACACATCTAACGTGATATGTAAACAAAAAACTTAGAATAAGAGTTTTCATAATAAAGCTTTGTAAGGTAAGGTTGTTTTCTTTTCAAAATATCAAAGACACCAGTCTATTATCAATCTTTTTTGCAAATATTTGCTCATTTTTTAAAAATGTTTAAATATTATCATGACAGCAATAGATAATACATATTAAATTAGCTCATGTCGTTTCTATACATATTATAAGACTAAAAAAAAAATTAGAAGGTTTAACTCCTCATACTCGAAGGGTTTAGCATCTCCCATTTCTAAAATGGACTTCCATATCTACCATCTTTAGCATTGAACTTCATAAGGAAATGCTTGTTTCTGCTATATTAATTGAACATTTCGTTTCCATAAGCTATTTGATTTCTTCTACATTGTCTTCTTCATTGATTCCAAGATTTTACATCAGACAAATTTTATCCATAGGTACCTTTTTTTTTTGTCCATTTTGGTTATTTCTTAATCCTTTAGGTATTTAAAAAAAGTTAGAGCTTTTCTTAGCTCTACAAATGCTCATCACGTGTCTTTTTTGTTGCAAAAAAAAAAAAACAAGTAGACACATTATATAGATGTGTATTTCTAGGCTTGGACGGCTTAGTTGTCTTCATAGGCTTAGATGACTTATTGACCTTCCTAAGAACTTCCTTTAGATGTGTAACCTTAGGCTTAGATGAATCACATATAGATGCCTCTTTTATCTTAGGTAATTTCATCGTGGTTGAAGTAGCAGAAGGTTAGAATTCTAAGTTTGATTTTCTATTAACTACTTTTTGCTTACCAAGTGGTTTTTCATGAATAACCTTCTCATATATCATCTTATTGAGTTATTCAAGTGTAACAAATTTATTCTTAATCTTTATGTTTTTCGGAGCTAAATATGCATTTCTAAGGTGACATCATACTCTAGCTAAAGCAAAGCAAAAGAGTCATGTAATTTCTTTTTTCTAGTTTACATAATCTAAGTTTGTTTTTAGCATGGTTTTATATTAGAGCAAAATTTACAAATTCCTCATGTAAAGTAATGTATTCATCGTGTAATTTATGAAATGAAGAAGTTGAAAGAAATACCTCTTCATCATCTTCAATACCTATGTGGCACATTGTTTTTCTATCATAATGACCCTCTTCATTTTGGTTTTATTGATGATAATCGCTTATTAACTCCTCAAGCTTCTTCCACGTCCCATGTAGAGAAAAGATGTCTTGAACCTTTATTAGCTCCTTGTGTGAGAGGGAGAGATGGAGAATTTCAATAGCTTTTCCTTTTAGCTCAAAATTCTTCTTATCTTCATAATTGTAGTCATCTAACTCCTTCATTGCCATTCTCCCACTTTCATCCAACCTAGTTGGTGGAGGTTTCTCTCCATATGTCGTAGCTACATTCAAACCAATATGTGCTCATACTACATTTTCATAAATTGCAGCTATATGCATCAAATAAAAGTGGTATGTAAAAGGATATATCATATAAGCTATGTGTATCATTTTAATGCATTAGTTGATCTTTTGACATTGCTACTTTCAGTAATTAACCAAGGACTCAAGGCTAAGCTCTGATAGCAATTGTTAGGTCTGTAACAATCCCTTTAGAAGAGTATGATGAATAGAGTGTTGGAAAATTTTAGGGCTTTCTTCGATTTAGCTCACACCAATTCTCAATACTTACCAAAAATAGGAAAAAAATGCTGAGAGATAATTAATTAGATACACACCATTTAGAGTGTTCCGAATCTCATTGATTCTACTTCACTACCACTTTGTATATAAAGTGGATTTTCAACAAAAACTTTCTTATTACATTCAACAAGGAATAAAAAGAACAACAACTACTACTACTATAACAACTATGTAACAACAACTTGTCCAATATCAACACTACAACAACTAAAAGCAATTTGAGCTTTTCTACTTACCTCTTCACAACTTTAACAGAGTTCTGCCTAAGAATTTTCACAAATCGGTTTTGGGAGAATATGTGAATGACGTTTCCAAAAAAATTCTAAATCACAAGCAAGAGATCAAATATGTTTAGCTCTTCTTGTGTTAGACTTCAACACTCTCACAATACAATAACAAAAACAAGCAACAAGATCTTAATGAGATCTGAACACTTCTTTCAAGTTAAGAGCTTTTTGAATCAATGGAGGATGAAGCTTGAAGAAGATGAAAGTGTGTAATTGTCTCTTCTGTGTTTCTTCACAATATACAGAGGAGATAGATTTTGTTTTGCAGCCTCCATGGAAGTCTCGCACTTCAAATTGCCTTGGAAAAATCCAATTTGTTTCAACCACACTACCCTTCAATTTGTTGAATCGTAGCCATCCTAGAAGAGCTTAGATATGTGTATAATAGTCGAAATAACAATACAAACGTTAGCAATAAAGTGAGAGAAAACACTTTAAATTTGTCGTAGATTTGTTTGCAATGACCTTAGAAGTTGAATTCAAGATAACGTCGATCGATTGATATCTATCAGTTTAGAGATTCATGTGACGTCGATCGATCGACATTCCTATTTAGAGATCGATGTGTGATTTTGACTTGGACATAGATCAATCAATGTAGATACTACGTTGGACAGTGTGCTCTCAGTTTTGGACAAAACTTACATAGATCGAACAATGTCTATGTTTTAAAGATCGTCGTATATATTGATCTTGATACTATATTTTACTTATCACTATTAGTAAATGCACTAGGTACAATTGTAGCATAGTAGGCAGAATGGTTGTCGATCCCACAAGGACTATTTTAAAATACCAAAATTTTTCTTTATAATTTAAGCCTAAATAATTAATTTGAAAACAGATAACGAACTAATAAATTAAATATATATATTTATTTAGCTAACTATCATATAAAATAGTCTCATTTCATTAGTAAATCACTTAAGCTCAGTTAGTGTAGCTAAAATTTAATAGTTTTCAATTATTTTGACGAAAGCTAAAAATAGTCAACTTAAGCTCAGTTAGTGTAGCTAAAATTTAATAGTTTTCAATTATTTTGACGAAAGCTAAAAATAGTCAAGTTAATTGATTTTTTTGACGATTGAGCCAATATAATGCAAAAATATTATAAATATAGCGTAGTGAAATATGTCAAAGTACGTGCATCAATAATTATTCACACAAATAAGTAAATACATTTATCGGTGTATGTCATTCTGAATTCAAATCTTTATAGTCGTTAACAAACGGATGTATCGGTAATTTGAAGCGCTTTCTTCCCTTCGCATCCCCAAATTATATGCGAACTTATTACCCATGTCTCTAATGATAATTTAGGTGTTTGTACATCCATCCAAGCTTTTGCATATGATAATAATTCAACCAATTCAAGAATAAGGTTATTGAAGATAATATGACTATCCCAATAGCAATTAATAATGTGCGAGACATTGGAGAATGATGCAAAATGAATTTGAACCTATCTATTAGTAAAAGAAGCATTGAAGTGCTTTCAACTACTTCAGGCTGGATTCTTTCTTCATCTTAAAAGTTGCAAAGTGCTTAAAGCTCATCTAACCTATATTGCTTGTATCGATTGTTTTATTATGCGAGTATCGAAGTCTAACATAAGGAGAACTAAACATATTTGATTTCTTTATTGTAATTTAGACTTGATTTGAAAGTGTAACTTCACTTCTTCGCCCAAAATTTATTTGATAACAGTTCTTAAGTGGAACTACGTTGAAGCTGTAAAAAGGCAATTAGAAAAGCTTTAAGTCTCTTGTTTATAGTTGCTATAGTAGTACTTGTTGCACAAATTGTTGTAGCAATTGTTGTAATAGAAGTTTATTGCCATTTTTGAGGCAATTTATATAATTGGCGAAAGTCCACTTTGAAACCAAAGTGGTTATGGAGTAGAATCGAGGAGATCCGAACAACTATAAATTGTGTGTCTTTATTCACTATTTATCATCTCCTTCTTTTTTATTTGAGTCATTACTTTGAGTTAGATTGAGCTTTTCGAGAAAAATTCAACAAATTACCTAACACTCTATTCATCTTTTCGTAGAATGTTTTTAGAGACCTAACAATAGTAACTGTTTCACAAAATGATTTTTTCTAAATAAAAAAACTACTCAAGGAAATTTAATTACAGTAGTGTAATTCTGAGTAATTTGCTTTTTGTTGGTGCTATTATTGACGTTGGAGTGGTTTTTGTTGACATCTCTAGCTAACAATTATTTTCTAGACATCACTGTGCGACCGTAACAACAACGGGAACCTTCATGTCTTCGTCTAAGTGGACAAATACACTTTTCCCCCACCAAGTAAAATCCTTTTATCATCATCATCCGTATCCAGTATATCCCAACGACAGCAAAAGTAAATAAAATCCTTTTATGTGTGGACATAATTGTATGGTCAAATTTAAATACACATGATGATGATGAATCATTAGTAAGATAAAAGACGAAATAAATGAGTGCTATTTACTTGAGTATCATTGCGATGGTAGTAACGTTAGCAGAAGTTACATGTCATTGTTTAAGCTCGTAAATAATATTTTGTCTCATGATTTGTTTCATCTGGTATTCTATTTATTTAGAAGAATGTGTTGAAACTTAGGCTTACATAAGATGATACACATATCTACTCAAAATCTTAATACAATAAGTGATGGTATCTCGTTCTCATATTGGTGGTACCCCAATCTCATATAACCCAAATATTTTTTTTTCTCAAAGTGGGCGATTTGAGACTATATTCTCAACACTCCTCACGTGACAACGTGGCTTGATATACACACGCATCTTAGAACCCGTCCTCAATCACAAACCACAAGCCAAACATTCTCATATAACCCAGATATTGTCACGTGGTTTGATATACACGCAGATCTTAGAACCCGTCCTTAATCACAAAACACAAGTCAAACATTCTCATATAACCCAAATATTTTTTCTCAAAGTGGAGGATGTGAGACTACATTCTCAGCACACCTAACGCGGCAACGTGTCTTG
Source organism: Eustoma russellianum (assembly GCA_036186865.1). NCBI lineage: Eukaryota > Viridiplantae > Streptophyta > Magnoliopsida > Gentianales > Gentianaceae > Eustoma > Eustoma russellianum. Next base: position 43,495,481 of record AP025040.1, read on the forward strand.
ACATACACCCGCACATTAGAACCCGTCCTCAATCACAAACTAAAAGCAGACATGAACATCTGGACTTGGGTAAGGTTAGACAATAAATGACCAACCATAGACCACACAAGGTGTAAGTCCATATTTTAAACATGCTCTGCTACCATGTTAAAACTTGAGCTTACATGAGATGAGACTCATATCACTCAAAACCTTAAATCAATGCGTGATGGTACCTCATTTTCATTAACTCAAATATTTTTTCTCAAAGTAGACGATGCGAGACTATATTCTCAATAAAATGACTGTATTACAATTTTACTAAACTGATACCCATGAAACAACGATGTCGGCCTGAATTCTGATATTGGCGAAGAAGCTGTTTTTACGTCCGACCATTCTTCTAACTTAATTAGATTAATTGAATACGTTTACAAAGGCCAATAGCAAACAAATTGGCATTGCCCTCAGTTCAACTTGGCCTCAAATGGCTGAAAATATTTATTCCTGGAGTCAGAAGAGTGATCCAACCGTTATCTCCTTAACCATATCAGTGTGCATGCACATCTAGTGGCATGTCTTTTGCTTTTAGGTGACTCCTCATTAGATGTCCGTGACTTATCCCTGTATATATATCTACCTTGAAAGGACAATTGTTTAATATGCATGTTTGGACATTTTTAGAAGATTTTGTGACCGGTGGTTGCCCAAATTTACCAGGTATGCTCACTATCACGTGTTATCATTCCTTTCTTTATTTACGTTAACACAGTAGCGTAGTGTAACGAGAACATCTCTTTTTATCTTATAGTGTCCTATAGAAAGATATTCTGTTCTATTAATTTTTGCTGGAATTTTTTTTTTAAATTATTCGGTAAGTTATAATACATAGCTTACAAGATTCATACATAACCTATAACAACAAGATTCACACATACCCTATAAACTTGGTGTAATAAGTGCATCAATTCTTTCCCATCCCATGTATTTTAACTTATTGATAGTAATAAAGTCAAACGGTGGCAATATTTTTAGATGTAGAGTGATTTTTTTTTTGTGTCGAAGAACTGAGAGAAATTGAGCTTATCGTTGACATACCTAATCAATTATTGTTTTGTTGAATTGTTTTTTTTTTTTATTTCCTGTTTCTCTGTTTAATACTTCGTATTCGAAAGTGGCTTTCTACATTAGCACATCGGATCAAGAAGTGATCCCATTCTAAAGTTTTATATATGTTGGCAAGTGTGCGTGCTTTAGGTTTTATTTATTTGTTTTAGAGTAAAAGGCCATTTTTTTTTGCCCTGAGAGCCTCTAACACTTCAGTCTCAAGTATCATTGTGAAGGATCCAAATCAGGAGCCTGACATCCTCCTAGATTAAGTGAGGACTTACGCAGTAACCCACACAAGATGTCCCCTGCAAACCAAGCTTACGGCCCAGTGACAGTAGAACATCCACACTATGCGTGTCCCTCTAATCGAACTCTTGATTACTCATACAGTTGCTAAACGGATTCTGCCTCCCCCCACCCCCACCCCACCCCCCCACTCGCACAAGGGAGACATTTGTTTCCTAAAACTACAGGTCGATTATAAAATTAAGATTTGGGGAAAGAATTAGTACTATCACAAAACTCTTTTCACTTCTTAGTGTATAGAGCCATACTGAACATGTGATCTTTCTTATTGAACACAGGCCTCAAATTCTAGCTTAGTTGAAGGGAAAGCTAAAAAAAACAGAAGAATAACTAATTGATCTTTGGATGTCAACTGTTATATCAAGTGCGACGTCGATTCTGTGTCCAAGCCACCCAAGAAGCTTCTCATTATCATTCAACGACCATAGAAGCAATCACCAAGCAAGTTTTTCTTTTACATCATCAAATATTACATCAATCAGGCGTAAATGGCGTGCATATGTTGCAGAAAAAGAATGTTTTTATCCACATATCACTTCAAAGGGAAATGATCAAGAAAATGGGTACCCACACAAGACAAAACAACCACCTGCTGCTAACGCCTGCCCTCTTACTCCTTTGGGCTTCTTGGAAAGAGCAGCAACAATTTATGGAGATTGCACTTCTATTATCTATAAAAACAGGACATACAAGTGGTGTGAGACTTACACTCGATGCATTCAACTGGCTACATCAATTGCATCACTTGGCATAACAAAAGGGGATGTTGTGTCTGTGGTGGCACCAAATATCCCAGCAATGTACGAGCTCCATTTTGCTGTTCCAATGGCTAACGCGATCCTTAATACCATCAACCTGAAACTTGATTCGCGTACAATGTCAATTCTCCTTCAACATAGCGAATCAAAGCTCGTGTTTGTTGATTATCAGTCAAGTGCATTAGTCCTTGAAGCCATGACTCATTTCCCACTCAGCTCAAAGCAGCCCATCTTAGTACTAATTAATGAAGACCATGAAAAATCTTCAGTAAACCAATCAACCAAATTCTATGAAACGTATGAGAACATGGTTCGACGCGAACCAGGTTTTGTTTGTGACCAACCTGACAGTGAGTGGGATCCCATTACCCTGAATTACACATCAGGCACCACCTCATGTCCCAAAGGAGTTCTACATAGCCATCGTGCGCGGTTCCTTCTGACTATGGATGCAGTGTTGGAATGGGAATTGCCTAAACAATCAATCTACCTATGGACACTTCCCATGTTTCATGCAAACGGGTGGAACTACACATGGGGCACAGCAGTTGTGGGTGCAACCAACGTGTGTCTTCGTGCTGTTGACGCGAATTCCATCTATGATGCTATAAATAGATACAAAGTCACTCACATGTGCGGCGCCCCAGCAATACTCAATATGTTATCAAACTTTCAGCATGTTAAACCACTGGAAACTCCAGTCCAGATTCTCACAGCAGGGGCTCCACCTCCCCCTGCTGTGCTCACCAGGGCTGAGTCCTTAGGCTTCATTGTAAGCCATGGATACGGATTAACAGAAACAGGAGGCCCAGTGGTCACGTGCACTTGGAAATCACAATGGAATTCCCTGCCAACACCTGAGAGAGCAGAAAAGAAGTCAAGGCAAGGAGTGAGGAATCCAGGATTCACAGAAATGGATGTGGTGGATGCCGAGTCTGGCGTCAGCGTAAAGCATGACGGATCAATGATGGGAGAAGTTGTTCTAAGAGGAGGAGGTGTAATGCTTGGTTACCTTAAAGACCCTGAAGGGACATCAAATTGCATGAAGAATGGATGGTTGTACACTGGAGATGTCGGTGTAATCGACCCTGATGGGTACCTGGAAATCAAGGATAGATCAAAGGATGTGATTATATGTGGTGGTGAGAATATAAGTAGCGTCGACGTGGAGTCTGTTTTGTATACACATCCAGCTGTGAATGAGGCAGCAGTGGTTGCGCGACCAGATAAGTTTTGGGGCGAAACTCCTTGTGCGTTTGTTAGCTTAAAAGAAGGCATATCTCCTAAACCATCAGAGAAAGAAATCAGGGAGTTTTGCAAAACAAGATTGCCACTTTACATGGTCCCAAGGACAGTTGTGTTGAAAGAAGAGCTACCAAAGACTTCTACTGGGAAGATTCAGAAGTTTTTGCTTAGGGATATGGCCAAGTCATTGAAATTGACACTGGCTAGAAAAGAAATGAAGGAAACATGACAAAAATGACTGAACTGGGAAAAGATTTCTCCTCGTAGATCTGACAAAAAGATTGCAACGAATGTGAAGTTGTCGAAATTTTGTAAGACTGAAGATCAAGTTGCCGACATCTTTACTAAGGCACTACCAAATGATACATTTAATTTGTTTCCAGAAATAGCTTGGAGTTCTAGAGAAACATATTAAGAAAGGAATGTGTTGAATAATGTGCTTAGTGAAATAAGAAGTTGAAAAATCTACTTAATAAGAAGCATTTAACTTTACTCGTCTAGAATTGTGTTTATGTATCTCAAGAATCTAGAACGATGTGTTGCCACTGTAAAAGTGCCTTCCTGTTCTAAAATAATTAAAAAGAAGAAATCAGAATAAACAGCCAACAAGAAGAAGGAAGTCTTTTAAATCCTTGCTTACAAGATCCCACACTCTGGAATAGGTTTTAGAACTAAAAAGGGCGTTCTGGGTGCATTAGCCTTACGAGTTTGCACATGATCCGGGAAAAAGTTGGATCGCGTTGTAATCTAATGTATACGTCCTTACCCTACACTTTATGCAAGAGTCCGTTTCCTAAACGTTCCTGAACTTCAATAATCAGAAGCTTCTGCCTTTTCTACTTGACTATTTCCCTCAATTTAAGAGCCCAATTTTTTACACATTATGAATGCAGCTAGAGATAACAAATTAGTGTAGATGGTAAACAATTGAACCTACATTTGTGGTACCTCAGAGCTTACACAGCTAAACACAAATAATGAACAAGAGCATACACGATAATGTCTACATAATTCCAAGAAAAAGATGATAATGAAAAGAGTAAAGAATAGTTTTCTTGACGTTTGAGGTGTGATGCATGCCGTCTACTATCAAATAATAAAGCTTAACGAGTTAACTATGTAGACGAAGGAATAGAGGTAGATCCCACATACCCTTGGAGTGAAAGCCCATTTCTTGACTCTCAAGGCCCTTACCGTTCCAGTCTCAAGGAGTGTTGTGGAGAAGGTAAATCATGAACCCAGCGGCCTCCTAGGTTGGATGAGGACTTATACAGGGATCACACAAGATGTCTTCTTGCAAACCAAGCATTCGGCCTAGCAGCAATGGAACACCACGCTGTGCTTGTCCCTGGATTCGAACTCTTCACATCTTAGAACAAATCACAACCCGAGTACCAACTGGGCTATGTCCTGGGGCGGATCTCAGATACTCTAATGATCAATAATGCAAGAAAACCAATTATATAAGTTAAAACTAATCAAATGTGATGACTTTAACAACTAAATTATCTGAACGAGAAATTACATAAAATGAATGAAGCAAGAAGATAAAAGACAATCCTCCCCAAAAAAGTTACTACATTTCTTGAATCAGTTATTTACCAATAAAATTTCAAACTTTAGCATGCAGAAGTCGGGATGAGATCTCCTCACCGCGCGGCTCAGGACGCGACACGTGGCAGCAGTAGGGGGTGGTGAGGCTGGATGAGGGTTACCTTCACCCAGCCTCACCACCTCCTTTTTTGCCACGTGTCGCGCGGTCACGCACACGGTGAGGGGAGAGCGGTGAGGGGATCCTATCCCGCAGAAGTCTACTAGTAAGACTAGATGTACTAATTTTTTAGGCAGCAGTTTTGTGCGTAAAGGATCACCAGCGACGGCTAGGACTCTAATCCTTAAACGGCTTTAGGCGATATAAATTCCTTTCAAAACATGAAACCATGTCCAAAAATTTTATATACGACTTCTCGTACTAGAAAATAAACTCCATCTGCCGTAACCACAAGATACTTCTCGCATTGAAGAAATGTGAATTTTGATGTATTTTCCGTATACGCAGTATGGCGTATATATACAAGTGTAAGTACAACAAACTCTACAATCATGTACTACAATCAAGGAAAAGGATAGACTCTATCTCTATCTTGAATATTATCTACAAAGTAGTTAAAATATTATCTACAAATCTTAGATATCACAATACTCCCCCTAAAGTTAGAGCATGAATATCAATAATGCCCAACTTGCCCAAAAATCGCTGAAAAGCCGTCGGTCCTAGGGACTTGGTGAACCCATCGGCAAACTGATGAGACGCAGATATTTTGCGAGGAAGAATGCGCCCAGCAGAGTAATGCTGTCGAACAAAATGACACTCAATCTCGATATGTTTCGTGCGTTCGTGAAAGACAGGATTGACCACAATGTGCAACGCTGCTTGATTATCACAATGAAGATCCACGAGATCAGAAATCCGGAGACCAAGATCAGCTAGTAGCTGACGTAACCAAACTATCTCACTTGTCGCATGAGTCATGGCACGATACTCAGCTTCAGCAGACGAACGAGAAACCACAGGCTGCGTCTTGGACCGCCAAGAAATAAGTGATGAGCCAAGAAATATCATATACCCTGTAGTGGAGTGACGGGTAATGGGACAACCAGCCTAGTCAGCATCACAATAGGCCTGAAGACAGAGAGAAGTATCTGCGGAAAAGAAAAGCCCCTGGCCCGGCGCACGCTTGAGATAGCGAAGCAGATGAAAAGCTGCATCAAGAGACACTTTCGAGGCATATGCATAAACTGACTTAGAGTATTAACTGCAAAACAAATATCATGCTGTGTAACAGTAAGATAAAGCAAACGACCCACAATGCGACGATAAAATGCAGGACCATCAAGAAGAGGATCTGAGTCCGAAAACTGAACCTTTTGGTCCATTGGTGTGCTAGCAGGACGACAACCAAGAAGACCACATTCCAGTAGGGTATCAAGAACATACTTACGTTGGTTTAGTACCATACCAGAAGTGGAACGACCAACCTCAATGCCAAGAAAATATTTAAGCGGACCTAGATTTTTGATTTTAAACTTATGATCAAGATAGGACTTTAATGCTGTGATGCGAGTAAGATCATTGCCAACCACTATGACATCATCAACATAGATTAATACCACAATAAAAGATGAGTCAATGGATAACATAAACAATGAAGGATCCGCAGAAGATTGAGTATACCCGAGCGCTATAAGTGAAGACTTGAACTTGGCATACCAATTGCGTGACGCCTGACGCAACCCGTACAAAGACTTTTGGAGCTTGAAAACAAGACGCTCCCCCTGACGAGAGAAACCAGGTGGAATGCGCATATAAACATCTTCCATGAGATCACCGTGGAGAAAAGCATTGTTGACGTCTAACTGATGAATATGCCAGCCGCGTGCGACAACGATAGCCAATAAGCAACATACAGTAACCAGCTTTGCAACAGGAGCAAAGGTCTCATGAAAATCAACGCCCTCAACCTGAGTATAACCACGAGCCACCAAACGTGCCTTATAACGCTCAATAGTGCCATCAGGATTATACTTAATTTTGTACACCCATTTAGAATCAATGGTACGTTTGCCGGGTGGCAAAGGAACAACAAACCACGTATTATTCTCTTCAAGAGCAGAAATTTCTCGCTGCATGGCTTTGCGCCAAAGCGCATGCTTAACGGCCTGACGAAAGGAAATTGGCTCATCCCCTTTGGTAATGGCCGCAACATAACCATGGTAAGAAAGAGATAAACGAGCATATGAAAGAAAACTAGATAAGGGAAATACCGTAGAGTTTGCCGTTGGAGTGGGTGAGGCCGCCGATGGTACAAGAGAGGGAGGCAAGGCAATAGCAAAATCTGTTAGACGTCAAGATAATTGGCGAGGACGCAAACTTCTGATAGACTGAGAAATAGGCTCCGAAAGGGAAGGCTGGGCCGTTCCAGCCGAAGGTGGAGGAAAGTCGGACGGGATGGAGACAGCGTCGGCCGAAGAAGGGGAAGGCTCGCCAGGCGAAGGAAACGGCGGGTCGACTAACGAGGCAACTAGAACCCCAGAAGCTGGACCTATGATACCCGTCAAGGAACTGCGGGATGAATCAAAACAAGAGTCGACAGCAAATGGAAACACAGATTCATAGAAGGACACATCACGAGTTACATAGATTTTACGACTAGACAAATCATATATTCTATAACCTTTCTGAGAATGAGGATAACCAAGAAATATGCCGGGTGCAGAACGCGGAGCAAATTTGTCACGATGACCATGATAAGTGTAACCATAACATAGGCAACCAAAGACACAAAGATGCGAATAAGTAGGCAGACATCCCATTAGAAGTTCATAGGGCGTTTTATTTTGAAGGATGGTAACTGGCATACAGTTAATAAGATAAACAGCAGTGAAAATACATTCCCCCCAAAACATGATAGGTAAATGGGCATGAAAACGAAGAGCACATGCTACATCTAAAATGTGATGATTTTTACGCTTAGCAACACTATTTTGTTGTGGAATGTAAACACAAGAAGTTTGGGCTTCGATACCGTGATCAAAATAATAATGAAGCAGGGTGGCATGAGAAAACTCTAACCCATTATCACTACGAACGCGTTTGACACACTTGTTAAATTGTGTACGAACCCATTCAAAGAAATGCAACATATAATGACTCGTTTCAGATTTAGAACGCATCAAATAAACCCAAGTACTACGACTGTAATCATCAACAATAGTCAAGAAATAATGCGCACCAGACAAACTAGGCATTTTATAAGGTCCCCAAATATCACAATGAATGAGGTCAAAAGTCTGCATATTGATGCTAGTACTAATAGGAAACGGTAAGCGAGTTTGCTTCGCGCGACTACGCACATCACAAAAGATGTCTTTAGCAGAAACAACAATAGAAGGAATAAAACGAAACTTGGAAAAAGGAAGATGACCCATTCGACGATGCCAGATGGCATCATCACACTTTATTGCGGCAAGAGCAGAAGAGGCTGAAAACTGTGTAAGCTGGTAGAGGCCATCATGCTGCCTACCCACTGTAATCAGCTTCCTCGATGGCATTTCCTGCACAACACAAAAATCCGGGCCAAAACTCAATACTCACTTCAGATCTTTCACTAAACGACTGACAGAAATCAAATTAAATGCAAACTCGGGAACGCCCAGAACATCATGCAGAACTAAGGTATCCGAAATCTTGACCATCCCTATGGCACGCACCGCCACACGTGTACCATCAGGGATTTGGACTGTAGCTGCAACCTTGTTAGTGACAATAGTAGTAAATAACAACATATCATTAACAATATGTGCGTTGGCTCCACTATCAAAAAGCCAAGATGAAGACGAAAAGGAAACAGTACTCGAATCCGTCTTGCCTGTTATCTTAACGTTTTGATTAAAATTACCTCCATTCAAATGGTCTACAAACTGGCCAACTGATGCTGTCGTGCGAGAGTGAAACCGACAATCGACTGATCTGCCATGAATTACTTTTGACAAATGAACGGTAATAATATAAAAGGGTTGCAGTTGACTTGTCGACTTTTGAAACCAAAGAAAATGGAAACAATCGACGCGGATGGACTTGGAAAACTCCAATCTTGAAAAACACCACTGAAGACAACAAAGGCCAAAGGAAGAGCAAAACTAAAAAAAATGTCGGTAGAAAAAAAAACCACTGGAAGAACACTTGCAGTCGATGTGGGAACAACTTGAAATTGACTTTGTATATTGCAGTAGAGAAATGTTTAGAAATTGCAGTAGAGAGCAGAGAGCACAAAAAAAAAATGAACAAAGGCAGAGAGTACCAAGAAATGGCGTAGACAATGTCCACAGGAGGAAATTCGAAAGTCGATAGTAATGTGAACTACCGAATTTGATAGCACTACGAGAAACAACACAGACCAAAGAATGAGCAATACAAACTTCCATCGAAAGAAGACGATTAATATGACGACTGGATCGAAATTTGCTCTAATACCATAAATAAATGTGAATTCTGATGTATTTTTCGTATACGCAGTATGGTGTATATATACAAGTGTAAGTACATCAAACTCTACAATCATGTACTACCATCAAGAAAAAGGATAGACTCTATCTCTATCTAGAATATTATCTATAAAGTAGTTAAAATATTATCTACAAATCTTAGATATCACAATACGCATTAGAAGATAAACTTCATCTATCGTAACCACAAGATATTTCTCGCACTAGAAGATACACTTCATCTATCGTAACCACAAAATATGCAAATAACGAAGTAGAGTTTGATCCTACATACACTAGGGATAAATTAAGCAAGAAAGCCAATTAAGCAAGTTAAAAGCGAAACAAAGGTCTTTATTTAACAACTAAATTAATCTTGATAACCCAAAAATATTCATCTGTTAGTTAAAATACAGTCAACGGCAAATTTATGTTTGTGATGACCAACTCATGCAACTTGGCAGAAATGCACCTCTGCTCAGCCATACTACGCTACATATCAGCGACGTATTGCATTATCAAAATGAAGGGATTCACCTCGGATCCGGGCTCCAACCTCGGTTTTTGCCTGAAAGAAATTCTCTAAAGCACTTCAGCCAGATCAGAGCAAGACTCCAGATCTGCGTTTACACCTCGATAAACCCTTATTAGGGGTCAGGTACGATTCAACTTTAATGACCGACGAATCACTTGGCAAATGTACAGTATAAAGAAGAGATTCACATCAGACTTTTCACCCTACACACGTCAAGGTTCCATCAGCAGACCTATTGGTCCTATCAGCAGACTTACTATTTTCATCAGCAGACCTATAATGTTATAGTCCACCTTCATAAGAAAAACGTCCCCTCTGCCATCAAAGGTAGAGGACAGGGGATGACAATAAAAGGAAGATAACAGACACAAAAAGGGGAGATCCGAGAACACTTTTTCTTCACTTCAAGAGCTAATTTATAAAGATTCCCGTAGCCAAAAATTGTGATATCTTCTTAACTCTTCCAACTTAAATATATCTCAGTGATAATGGCCCAAACTGACTTGAGTGTCGGAGGGTTTTCTCCGGGGTCATACCCCCGGGACCCCTGATCTCTGCTTTCTTGTGCAGGTCAGAAAGGAAGATATTCAAATTCTCAAGTCCAAACAAACTTAACGACGTTATTCGGAATCATCTCTGATCCTTGGTGAAGATTCGACTTCATCATTTGGTACTAGAGGAAGGGTCTTGTTCCCTTTATCCAGTAAAAATCTCAAAGCTACTTTGAAACAGTCCGCATTCTATCATGGAGAGAGGCAGACGTGAGAGTTTGGGTGAGTCATCTAATCCACCCAGACGAATGGTTACTCATTCAGGGATCCCAGAACAGGATTCTCGAGAATCTGAACAACCACATCCCACTCCAGAAATATCAATGGAGGACAGGGACAAAGCGATGAAATACGTCGCTGACAACTTAAAGGTATTTGAGGTCGTAATGGAGTGGTTCAAAGGCAAACAAAAGGAGGTTGAGGATATGGATGAAGAACCCCTATTCATCCTAAAGAAACATCATAAAACCAATCCTCCAGGCCCCCTAGAGGTTTCATGGCGGATGCCAGAAGACGCACGGCTTTAAGGCTTCAATGGTAGAGTCAGAACCTATTGCCGGACTGCGTATGAGCGTAAGGTCCAAGTCATTAAAGAGCATCTCCAAGGAAGAAGAAGTTCATCGCAGGTCGAGAACTTATTATGAAGAGCACAAGCACGAGTTTGTGCAAGCAGTCCAGGAGGGCCCATTTTCCTGGGACATTGCAGAATACATGGCACTCGACAGCTTTAAGGTGCCAAAGATGGATACTTATGATGGGACAACAGACCCAACGGATCATCTTTTCCAGTTTCAAAGTACAATGAGCCTGAAAAACGTCCCAGACCCTCTGAGTTGCAAAACTTTCCCAATGTATTTACGGAGAAAGGCCAGAAGGTGGTTCCAAGAGCTTTCCTCAAAGTCAGTAGAATCTTTCAAATAGCTGTCACAAAATTTTAAATCCCAGTTTGTCTCCAGCACCCCCTTTGTGAAGAACTCATCACATTTGATGACCTTGAGGCAAGGTCCAGATGAGTCAGTGTTGAAGTATATGCAACGCTTCTTAGATGAGTCACTACAGGCTAGTGACCGAAATGAGGGAGTTAAAGTAGCCGCTTTTATTGATGGGCTTTGAGCTGGTCGCCTCTTCTCTTAGCTGGCTGAAGAGAGACCTACGACCTTGAGAGAATGTCTGGAGAAAGCTCACCAGTTTGTCCGAGGCAAAGAGGCAAACAGATTGAAAAGAGAAGCCGAGCAAGGATCTCGGCAAGAAAGCCGATCTAGCTTCAAAAAGGAGGATCAGCGTAATGGTGGTAAGGACCACGAGCGACGCAGTTTGTTTGATCGCATGGATGAAAGAAGAAAAGGAGGTAAAGAGGGTTTACCCCTTTTAGCCTCTAAGGAGAATATTTTAGCTATCATGGAGAAAGATGGCTTGAGGGTTGATCCCCAACCTATGAATGGACCTAGTGAAAAAAGAGACCCTAAGTTATACTGCCGATATCACAGAGATATTAGACATGAAACCGAAGATTGCAGGCATCTAGCTCAGGCTATTAAGCAATTGATAGAGCAAGGTCATTTAAAGCAGTTTTATGACCCATGTTCTAGCCTGCATAATCGATCGTGTTTTCACAGGAACCCTCAGAAAGACAAATGCCGACCAGACTTCACACCTCGGCGTCACAAGATGGATGATGACGGGCCAGATCGACAAAGGGATGCAGGTCAGCCCCAAGTCAATTCTATCATCTATACCATTTCTGGAGGACCACCTTGTACTGGTTAAGGAGAATCCAGTTCTGCGGGAACATTATCTAGCCCGCGAGCGAAGAGAGATAGTTAGGGAACTGACTTACGGGCCAGAGGATCCCATTCCACTTGACTCCAACAACACAGGTTTACTAATAAATCTGTGTATACATTTAGCTCCAGATAAGATTGTGGAGGTCCGACGTGTTTACGTGGGTACCGACAGTGCTGTGAATGTAATGTATTACCATGTACATCAGCAGCTGGGCCCACCAGATTCTTTAATGAGACCCTGTCACATCTTCATTATATGGTTTCACTGGTGCTGCAGTTCGGCTAGCAGGTCTGGTCACACTCAGTTGCAGCTTCGGTAAACCCCCGGCCTACCGTTGTTTATGGATAGACTTTGTGGTCATCAAGGAGATGTCTGCATACAACATTCTGTTAGGTCGGCCAGCCTTATTAGCATTAGAGGCCATTGTATCACATTTGTATGTTAGCATGAAATTTCCCACTCTAGAGGGGGTGGTGACAATCCAAGGTGATATACAAGTGGAACAGAGTTTCTACGTCATTGCTACTCAAGGCAATGAGGCAGTTCAGCAAGTCAGGCTTGATGAACTTATACCTTCAGATGAAGAACGATATCAATCGGATGATGCAGTGCAGGACTTTGCCCTTGATCCAAGCCGACCTGAAAATGTTATAAAGATCGAAACATGGATGCCATTGGAGCTGCTGGCTCAGCTGCAGGATCTGTTGAGAGAGTTTTCAATCATTTTCGCGTGGACAACCAAAGATATGCCTGGGATTCCTTCACATTTGGCTAAGCATAAGCTAAATGTTGATCCTCAGGTAAAGCCGATAAAGCAAAAGAAGCAAAATTTTGCTCCAGAAAGGATCAAGGTCATTGCAGAGGAAGTCAATAAACTCTTGGCTGCAAAATTTATTATGGGGTTCCTCTATCCAATCTGGTTGGCTAACCCAATGGTGGTACCTAAGCAAGACGAATCATGGAGGATGTGTATAGATTATACCGACCTCAACAAAGCATGTCCAAAAGATTGTTACCCACTTCCTAAGATTGATAGGTTAGTGGATTCAACACTTAGACACGAGATCTTTGATTTTCTGGATGCCTTCAAAGGCTATCATCAGATTGTCATGGCAAAGGAAGATCAAGAAAAAACTGCATTCATAACAGAGTCAGGTACTTATTCTTATGTAACCATGCCATTTGGATTGAGAAATGCTGGGGCTACCTACCAACGTATGGTCAATTCTCTATTCAGTGAACAAATTTGCCAGATAATGGAAGTTTATATCAATGATATGCTCATCAAGAGGAGGTCTCTTGATCAGTATATCCAGAATTTAAGAGAAGTCTTTACTGTGCTGAAAGACTCACACATGAGGCTAAATCTGAAGAAGTGCACGTTTGGAATATGCATTGGAAAGTTCTTGGGATATATAGTCTCCAAGGAAGGGGTGCAGGAAAACCCTGCTAAAATTGAAGATTGACAAAACATGCATCCCCTAGGAATGTAAAAGAAGTGCAAAGGTTAACCGGTAGAATTGCAACGGTGAGCAGGTTTCTCTCTAAGTCTGCCGAAAGATCTCTTCCCTTCATTCAAATTCTAAAGAAGAAGACAACTTTTCAGTGGGATGAGCAGTCTTTCGATGAGCTGAAATCCCATATAGACGAGGTGCCGATGCTAACTTCACCTCTGCCCGGAGAAGAGCTCTATGTGTATCTCTCGACGTGTAAAGAAGTTGTGAGTGCAGTTCTGCTCAGGGAGCAGGATAATGTGCAGAGACCCATCTACTTTGCAAGTAAAATCTTACATGGGCCAGAAGTGAGGTATCCCAATGCTGAGAAGGTGATTTTGGCACTCATAGTGGCTGCACAGAAGTTCAGGCCTTATCTGCAAGCTCATCCTATCATAGTGGTTAGCGACCAGCCCTTAAAGCAAATTCTGTCAAGGCCAAACACTTCTGGCCGAGCTGCCAAATGGGCTATAAAGCTTGCAGAGTATGATATCCAATACAAGTCAAAGACTTCTATGTAAGCCCTAGCATTAGCAGACTTCTTGGCTGAAGGGACATCCGTGGAGGAAGATGTTCAGCCAGTGACTGATTGGACTCTATATGTTGATGGGTCTTCCTCCAAGGATGGATGTGGAGCAGGTCTCCTAATAATCAACCCCAACAAAGAGGAATTCGAATATGTCTTACTTTTTGACTTTGAATCAACTAACAATGAGGCAGAATACGAGGCCCTTATAGCTGGGCTGGGCCTCGCAAGGAAGTTGGGGGCAGAACGAATCATCTCCAGAAGTGATTCGCAATTGGTCGTTTCACAGATCAATAGGACTATGAAGCCAAAGAGGAAAACATAAAAAATATTTGGCCAAAGTGCTGCAGCTCGGCCAAACGTTTGAGCATTTCAGCATTGAACATATCCTCAGGTCGGCTAATAAGAGAGCTGACGCTTTATCTCGGGTAGTTTCATCCACTTCAACCACTTTGGGAAAAAAGATAGTCGTGGAGCTAGTAAAACACCGTGCTTATGATGCCAATGAGGTGCTGCAGGTTGACTATGGCAATATCTGGATGAATGAGATTGTTAGCTTCTTGCAGCATGGAATTCAGCCCGAGGATAAACGGGAAGCTCGGCGTCTTCGATCATAGGCAGCAAGGCATGCTCTCTTTAACGACCACCTTTATAAAAAGTCGTTTTCACAGCCTTGGTTGAAGTGCGTAACTGAAGACGAAGGAGATTACATCCTTCGGGAGATGCACCAAGGAATCTGTGGAAACCATTCTGGTGCGCGGTCGTTAGCACGAAAATGCTAACTTGTTGGATATCATTGGCCCACTCTGCGTCATGATGCAGAGGAACTGGTTAAGAAATGCCAGGCATGTCAAGTCCATGCTCCAATTCCATATCTGCCTAGTCAAGAACTCACTACTATCGCAAGTCCCTGGCTTTTTGTACAATGAGGAATAGATCTTGTTGGACCCCTGCCCCGAGCTCCAGGTTCAATCCGATTCTTGGTTGTTGCTATTGATTACTTCACCAAATGGGTGGAAGCAGAGCCCTTAGCTACTATATCTGGGGGTCAGATAAAGAAGTTCTTGTGGAAAAACGTCATATGTCGCTTCGACCTTCCATAAGTTCTCATCTCAGATAACGGAAATCAATTTGCTGATGACCCCGTTAAAAGTTGGTGTGCCGAACTTAAAATTGAACAACGATTCACTTCGGTAGCATACCCTCAAGAAAATGGTCAGGTTGAGTTGGAAAACAGAACAATCAAGGACGGGTTAAGGAAACGTCTATACAAAACTGGGGCAAGTTGGGTGGATGAGCTCCCAAGTATATTATGGGCATATCGGACTACTCCTTCTACTTCCACTAAGAAAACACCTTTTTCCTTAGCATATGACACTGAGGCAGTCATCCCAGCTAAAATTGGTTCCAGCTCTGCTCGGACAGCTCGTTACTCTGCTGAGACCAATGATCAAGTGCTGGGGTTGAATTTGGATGAGTTGGAGGAGAAAAGAGAGCAGCCCACGTTCGCATGGCTCAATATAAAAATTTAATTGATCAGTACTATAACTCTCGAGTGAGACCAAGGTCTTATCAAGTAGGTGATTTAGTCTTGCGCAATAATGAAGCAAGTCATGCAGCACTAGTCGAGGTGCGATCAATTGGAGCTTATAAATTACAAACCTTGGAAGGTAAGACTTTACCAAGGACTTGACATTCTACACATCTAAGACTTCTACATCAGTGACGTAGAAGTATTTCACCTCAGCAGGGCTGAGCCAGTTGAGCGGGACTCAACACATGATTTAGACATGTTTCACTACAAGTACCCCACCTCAACAGGACTGAGTTGGCCGAGCAGGACTCGATCAAGTAAGACCTCAGCAGGCCTGAGGCAAATGCCCTTTAAAGGGTCAAAAGTTTTGTGAACAAGATTCACAATCATCTTGACCAAATAAGACCACAGTAGGCCTGCGGCAGATGCCCATTAAAGGGTCAGAAGTACTGTGAACATGATTCACAATCATCCATAACTAGCAGGACTAGAAAAAGTGTAAATCGTTTGTATATCTATCAGCAGCGTTGAAGCTTAATAAAACATTGTTTTAAGGCAGTACCAAAGTTAAGTAACAAGTTTACTTCATTTCAAAAGAGTGTAATTATTGGCTTGCGTCTCGTTATTGGCTAAATTAAAGCTCAGTAGAGCTGCAGCCCAGCCAAGTATTATAAGGCTCCTGACAGAGATGCGATCAAGAATTCGCACTGCGAAGCTAGCTAAAGTCAAGGATGAAAGCTGAAGTCAAATACTTGTAAGAATTTAGAAAATAAGAATAAGGCAAGCTAAAGAACATCAACTGGAAGAAATGATATTTTCATTTAAGAAATACAACTATTACAACTACTGAGAAGTATAAAACAAAAAATCCTAGGCTAATCTTCATCCTCTGGGTCCCGGAGATCAGCACCACTTTTGAACAACGCCAGCTGATTATCAAACAAGTTCTCAGCTTCAGGGTTGTAGAGATCAGCAATTTGAGGATGATTCTTATCCAAGGCTGGGTAAACTTCGAAGCAAGCATCTATTGCATAAGTCTGGCCAATAGCCAGTACAGAGCCCTGCATCTTTAAGAGGTTATCTGTGAAATATTCAGATTGTCTAAACTCAGAAACTGCAGTTTTCTTGATTTCTTCAGAGTGAAGCTCAAACTGCTGAATAAGATTAGTCTTACTTTTCTTTTCTGCTTCAAGTTACTGATCCAGTTCTTCTTTGCTCCTCTTCCACTAGATTCTGGCAGGAATTCAAATCAGATTGAAGCTTATTAGCAAAGGCTCTGATATTGGATGTCATCTCCCTTGCTTCAAGCAGTTCAGAGTGTGCGATGGCCAGCTGGGTATATGACCTCTCATTGCTTTCCTTAAGCTTGAAATTTTCAGAGGTTAAGGAAAGAACTTCGGCTTGCAATGTCTTCAGCTCTGCATCCATTTCATCTAGTCTTGCGTTGTTAGGTTTTGCTGCCTCAGGCAACTCATCATTGGGTTTCCTTAAGTTGGTGTTGATCTCAGAAAGTTGGGCAAACATCTTGCACATTTCTTCAGCCCGTCTGAGTATATTGTATTCTTGAACTCAATACTGCAGCAACCAGATTAGTCAGGGAAGAGACTTTAAAGTTATCCAACTGAAAAAGTTAGAAATTCTCAGAGAAGCTTACCAAAGACATGTTGCTCGGGTATGAGTTCAGGGCTGTCTCCCACTCTATACGACCAAAAATTTCCCAATCTTGGGGTAGCACTGACATCTCAGTCAGTTTTCTGGCTACCCCAGGATGAGTAGCCGAATCCGTATCAGAGAACTCCATTGTCCTCTTACCACGGCGATGTTGATGGGAGGGTTCTCCTTCCCCAGCATCTCCTCCCTCTGAAATATCCTCCCCAACTTCAGCAAGAGGGAAGGCCTCAGAGAAATTAGGCCTTGGCTGAGGCACATATGCCTCATCTTCGGCTACGGGAGGAGGAAGGGCTAAGATGGGAGCCTCAGATTCCCCATCTTTATCCACTGGCTGAGCTGCAGCCTGAACAGGAATCGGGGTTGCAGTTTGGATGTGGCCAGTGGAAGTTTCAGCTGCAACCAAAAAAGCAGAGGGCAAAGGACTAAATGAAACCAGGCAAATACATTAATCACTACCAACCAGAGACGCAGCCATACCTTGAGCTCCAACCTCAGCTAGGCAGGAACAGCAGGAAGCACCTGCACCTCAGAAGAGGATTTGGTAGAGGTCTGCTCTGAAGAGGAAGGCTTGTCTTCCTCTTCTTGGGAGCCACTTTCTTTAGTTTGGCAACGTCTTCAGACACCATGACTCCTGCAAGATTTAATAATAAGATTAATCAAAACATATGGAAAGTATCAAGAAGAACCAGAGATATTCAAGAAGTCTGCCACATACCCATAACTATTTTCAAAGCTGTTGGGCTGAGGATCCGAAAGATGTGTTTTGACCACAAGTGATCCAGGTCGCCAGTTCTTATAACTGACCTGTCCACCTTTTTCCAGTCAACGGCCATTGGCAGATTTAACAATTTGGAGGCCTTATTACAGAATTTATCGCTTGGCCTCGTGTTATCTGCATTGCCGAACTTCCAATAGTTTCTCTCAGGTAACCCCACACTCTTTATGAAAAAGAAACAACCTTTCCGATTCTTAGTGAAGGTGGAGATGTTGATGGCGTGGTTAATTTCTTTATTAAGATATCTCCTACTAAAGTAAAACCAGCTATCTTTGTGCTTACACACAAACATCCCCCTAAAAATAGGGAGGTCAAATTCTCCCCCAACAGCTCTCAGGTAGAGCAAATAACAAAGGATTACCTTTAAACCGCTGGGCATGATTTGGGGCAATCTAAGTTTATAAAAATCTAGAATACAAAATAAAGGTTCTGGAACGGGAAGGCTAAAGCCAGATTTGAAGTATTCTTCATAAACTGCTTCGTACCCTACGGATGGATCATAAGCAGTTTGATGATGAAGAGGAAGAATGGAAAGGAAAGTACTCATATCAACATTATATAATTGACATAAGCGGGAAAGGTCAGCGGCTTTTAAAGTGCACACTGAGTTTTATGCCGCCGGAGATGGAGAATCTCTGTCAATAGACGTCGACGGTACTATGGATTCTGGGGCAGCCATGGAGGGTTCACCAGTGCGGCGCAACCTCCTTAAAGGACGGTTGTCTCCACTGAAATCTGACTTCTCAGAGAAGTAAGACTGAACCTCATCATTACCCTCAAGATCAGCTGGGTAAGAATGGGCTGACCTGTTCTGAGCGTCTGAAGAAGAATAGACAGTAAAAGCCATGGAAATAAAGAGAAGAGCAGAGCTTACAAAGTTTTCGAAGGTTGAGGAAGAAAATTCGCCGAAGTTGGGTTGGAGAAGGCTTGACTGGAATCGAAGAACAGAAGGGAAAATAGAAGCAACACTGATGAAGAAGGTGAAAAAGAAGAAGAAGTAATGAGGGTGAGATATATCTTTTATAGATGGGAAACTGAAAAGTTGTAATTTTTCGGTTGAAATTCAAAAAAGGTCAACGGTTCAATTTTTCCTCCTCCTTTGATTATTGCAACGCTGGAAGCGCAATTATGAGGTACGTTGAGACTGGCACTGATATTAAATGAAGGGTTAATGACCCCAATTAATGATAGACACGTCATCAACTTATCATAACAGATTTGTCCACCCTCGCTGGTCTGTTTGGCCACACCAAATCTGGGGGAAAAGTGATAAGCCAAAAATATCCATCTGTTAGTTAACATACATTCAACGGCAAATTTATGTTTGGGATGACCAACTCATGCAACTCGGCAGAAATGCACCTCTGCTCAGCCATACTACGCTACATATCAGCGACGTATTGCTTTATCAAAATGAAGGGATTCACCTCGGATCTAGGCTCCAACCTCGGTTTTTGCCTGAAAGAAATTCTCTAAAGCACTTCAGCTAGACCAGAGTAAGACTCCAGATCTGCGTTTACACCTCGATAAACCCTTATTAGGGGTCAGGTACGATTCATCTTTAATAAGCGACGAATCACTTGGCAAATGTACTGTATAAAAAAGAGGTGCACATCAGACTTTTCACCCTACACACGTCAAGGTCCCATCAGCAGACCTACTATTTTCATCAGCAGACCTATAATGTTATAGTCCACCTGCACAAGAAAAACGTCCCCTCTCCCATCAAAGGCAGAGGACGGGGGATGACAATAAAAGGAAGATAACATACACAAGAAGGGGAGATCCGAGAACACTTTTTCTTCACTTCAAGAGCTAATTTATAAAGATTCCTATAGCCAAAAATTGTGAGATCTTCTTAACTCTTCCAACTTAAATATATCTCAGTGATAATGGCCCAAACTGACTTGAGCGTCGGAGGATTTTTTCCGGGGTCATACCCCCGGGACCTCTGATCTCTACTTCCCTGCGCAGGTCAGAAAAGAAGATATTCAAATTATCAAGTTCAAACAAACTTAATGATGTTATTCTGGATCATCTGTGATCTTTGGTGAAGATCCGGCTTCATCAAATCTAATTAGCAAATTAATTAAAATCAGTTGACAAAAAGATGAAGACAATCCTTAAGGGCTCGCAACGCCTCATAGTAGGTCAAAAAGCCTTCTTTCATTTGTCCTGCTAAATTGGATCTAGGTTTTACTTCTTTTCTTTTCAAACGCTGATCCATATCATGGAATCACATAATCATGCCAAAACTGAGAAATCTCTTCTTCAAGTCAACAGATCACAATACTATTGAAAAATATGAGAAGGGGAATGATAAAAAGACATTTCTTACATAAAGACATATCATTGTCATTTTACAAATTGATTTTTTTTATTTTCGATCATGGATCAAACAAGAAAATACATATTTGTAAAAAAAAGTGTGTATTATCATTAACCATATCAAAAACCAAAATATGCTTAATGGCCAAAATACCCTTACTCAACATAAATTATAAGGCTAGCAAGATGTGCCTTAAAAGTAATGCTCGACCTTGGAGCAAAATGACATACTCTAGCCTTGAGGGCTTCCATCGCTCCAGTCCCAAAGAGTATTGTGAAGGATACACATCAAGAGTTCAGAGGCCTGTTAGGTTGGGGAGGTCATACACAAGAGCCCACACAATGTGTCCACTGCAAACTGGGATTTTGGTCCAGACAGCAGTGAAACATCCACACTGTGCGTGTCTCTGGAATTGAACTCAATGCCTCTTGAAACAACTTCCAACTCAAATACCAACTGAGTTATGTCCTGTTAGGTTGGGGAGGTCATACACAAGAGCCCACATAATGTGTCCACTGCAAACTGGGATTTTGACTCAGACAACAGTGATGCATACACACTGGGCGTGTCTCTGGAATTGAACTCAATGCCTCTTGAAACAACTTCCGACTCAAATACCAACTGAGTTATGTCCTACAGGCAATGCTCGACCTTGATACTATAGAAAGATGTTTCATCTTTCAATCTTGAGAATGACCAATGAGATTAGCTCTTCGGGTAAAGTTTCATTTCTATTTGTTGCTTTTGTTAGTGATTGATTTGGTTGCTAGAAGAGAGAGATTTTATTGATTCATCTACAGATGGGCCATTGCAAGACACAACTGTTACGCTGACTATATGAAATAACAATCCATTAAACTATTCAGAAGAGATATATTATTAGAGGGTAACGAAGAAAACTCCCCTTTGATCCCAAAAAAAAAAACCATAAATATTTATTTGCGTCGTGGGTCTTCCTGCAAGCATATTTGAAACATATGACAATGTCGCCAGGAGAGTTGACACGTTGAATAAAGAAAAAGAAAATGGGAAACATGGGAAGTTTAATATAGCTTGCGAATGCTTGGAGACCCGAATTCTAAGGGTTAACTTCAAATAGAAAATACTGAATAAGAGATTCATCAACGTTTGTTGCCAAAATTAAATTTTATAAAGTTTGTCTTCTTTTGATTCAATTAAAAGCCATTTCCTTTAGCGTCTCCTGTATTCCATCTTAACATTGACTCATCCACTAATTTCATCCATCATCACAATATATTCTACAAATAGCATGCTCGACGAAACTCTATATTGAACGTATCGAGTGAGCTCCTCTATAACTAAAGCAAATAAGTATGTACTTAATAAAATTTTTTGGTGTAAACTCAGTGTAACAGAGAATTTTAGGCTTAGTCTTCTTGGAGTCTTTAAGCTTGTCATCACGTTCTCATAGACGCCTTTAATACGTCTATATCTGATACTTTAACAACTTTCTTTTCAAACATTCTCCACATTATATTTCGTGGAACTTATCATATGTCTTTTTCAAGTCAATGAGAACCATATTCAAATCTTACTCCTTCTCTTGATATCTCTATATTAATCTTCTCAAGAGAGGAGTAGACTCCGTCATTGACATTCTCGACATAAATCCAAATTGATTTTCAGATACATTAATCTCTTTGCGAAGTCTTTTCTCAATCATTCGCTCTAGAAGCTTCATTGTGTGGCTCACCAACTTAATTCTTCTACAATTAGCACAATCTTGTATCTCTCCTTTGTGTTTATGCAGAGGTACCAAAATGCTTTTCTTCACAGGTCGACATCTTACTGGTCTTGACAATATTGTTAAAAAGATCCGTGAGACACATAATACATTCTCTCCCATTGCATTTTCAAGCCTCAATCGGAATACTGTCGAGTTCAATCCTTTTACTACTTTTCATCCTTTTCAAAGCAATTCTACCTCTATCATTCGGATTCTATTACTATTCGTTAATGTTATAAAATTTTCATAGTTACGTAACTTGTCCAATACGAGTTATTTCCCGTGGATTCATTAAAAAACTTATCGAATTATCTTCTTCATCTATCTTGTATTGCCCTTTCATCTACTAAGATATTGCCATCTTCGTCTTTTGATGTATTTAACTTGGGTCAAATCTCTTGACATCCTTTCTTTTGCTCTATCAGTTTTATACACATCTCTTTCACATTCTTTCGTGTCCAACCGCACATAAAATTCTTCAAACGTCTTTGTTTTCGCTTCACTTACGACCTGTTTACCCTCTTTTTTAGTCAAACTATATTTATCCCAACTCTCTTGATTACGACAATGTTGAAGTGCCTTATAACTAGTTCTCTTGGCTTTTACTTTATCTTGCGATTCTTCATTCCACCACCAAGATTCTTTATTTACAGGTGCTCAACATTTTGACTCGCTAAGTAAATTTCTCTCTATTTTTTGTTTTTACTGCCACATTCTTTTGTACCTCATTTGAATCACCACTTAAATTTCTTAAGACTTTATGCACTAATATTATATTTTTTAACCTCTGTTTGCTTAGCTTCTTTCGAGTTTCACATTTTTATCTTGGGTCATATGAGCGTTTTTTATCTTAATATTCTATGTAGAACATGAACATCCAATACACAAGATGCTATTGCATTGTTAAACTTTCTTGTCGGATAACCTTACAGTCCATACAAGCTCTTCTATCTTTAACACGAGTCATGAAATAGTCTATCTGTGACTTATTTGTCTATTTTTGAATGTAATCAAGTGTTCATCTCCTATTTTTAAGGATGTAAGTCACTATAAGGTCATGTGCTATTGCAAAATCCAATACAGCCAAATCCACCATATACCTCGTTTTAATCCATGTTCTCTTTATCTACATGACCATTTAAATCTTCACCTATAAAGATCTTCTCATCTATTGGAATTTCACTCATTACATCTTAAAGATCGTTCTAAAATTGAACCTTTATAACATTCTCTAAACCCACTTGAGTAGAATATATGCTAATAATATTGATTGTTTCTTTTTTAAGCACCAACTTAAGTGCTATATGTAATTCTTCCTTTCTAATAACACGTAATAGTTTGGCTATATTTGTATCTTCCTTTATAATAACACCTAATACTTTGCCTCTCAATGAGACATCCATAATAACCCCAACTCTATTTGTTATCTTATTCTTTCATTTGTATTAGAGTTCAAAGCCTAACTTATCCACCATCCCAACTTTCTCACCTATCTACTTTGTCTATCATAGACGTAAAATATTATATGCCCATTGTCTTTTCCATTAGAGTTTCAATGTTATATGTTCCTAGTCTAATACTCCTACCTAAATTAAGTTTTCTTCTATTACTATCTAACTTACGAGCTAATAACACTTGCTTATTTTTTTTTACTGCATCCGAGTTCTTCACGAGATGCATCAGCCCTACATGAATTATTGCTACATTCGGACCATGCAACGGAAACCTTACTTATTTGACACTAAATCCAAACCCTCTAGATACAACGGTTTTTGCCGGGACACTGTATTCATACCATACGGTGCATTCCTTACTGAGAATACCTAGCATTAGCTCAATTTCTTACTTGATCATGATCATATTTAGTGACAAAGTTTTATAATGGCTGTCAACATAACGCAACGCTCCTCTTTTATCCGGACTTGGGACGACAAGTCAAAAACTCGGTCCTGTGGAGTTTGAAGCAGCTTCACCTGACTGATGTAATTGCTCCCAAAATCTTGTACCCACATATAATCTTACTCTTGCAAGAAGATCAAGGAAATCGCCCAAAACTCGAGCACAACCTAAGTGTTCCTGCTGATTTACCCCCTCTTACACCATTGGGTTCTTATAAAGAGCTGCCACAGTATATGAGGATTGCCCATCTATTGTTTATAATGACACTAAGATGTTTGAAAATGGCTTCATCTAATATAAATCTTGGTATCAAGAAAGGTGATGTTGTGTCCGTGGTGGCACCAAATATCCCACAAACATACGAGCTTTAATTTGCTAGACCAACGCAATTATCAAGTCCATCAAAGCAAAATTTGATCCGCAAACCATTTCAGTCCTCCTCCAGCATAGTGAATCCAAGCTTATTTTCGTTCATTACAAATATACTTCTTTAGTTCTGGATACCATTTCTCAATTCCCATCACTCAAAGCAGCTATCTTTAGCCTCATAGATCAAGAAAGTCGTCAAGAAAACTATTTAACTAAATTTCAAAACAAGTAAGAGAATATGGTACAAAAAGGGGCTGTGATAATGTGGATCCCACCTGAGATGGGTTCTAATTACACTGAATTACGCATCTGGGACCATTAGTAATTCTAAGAGGGTTCTTAATGGCCACCGTGGACGGTTCTTGATGAGTGCTGATATATTGCTTGATTAGGGTTTGACTAAACAGGCTGTTTACATGGGTTGGAATTTCCTCACCCCAATTTTTCTCATCCCTTTTATGACCACGCGACACGTGGCAACAAGGGGGTAGTGAGGCTAGATGAGTGTGACCCTTATCTAGCCTCACCACCTCCCCTTGCTGCCACGTGTCGCGCGGTCACGCGTCACCGCACCCCCGTTGCGGTGAGGTGATCCTATCCCTTTACTTGGACGCACCTAATGTTCCATGTAAACAGGGGGATGAGATCACCTACCCCTCAATTCCCTCACCCCACTTATGACCACTCGACACGTCGCAACAGGATGGGATGGTGAAGCTAGATGCGAGTTACTCTTATCTAGCCTCACCACCTCCTTTCTATCACATGTCGTGCGGTGACGCATGGAGTGAGTGAGAATGGGTGAGGGGATCCTATCTCGTAAACAGGTGGTTTTTGTACTGGAGCACGGCGGGCGTCGGGCCCACCAATGTGTGCCTCCGAGGACACCACAAAAACAAAAGCCTATAGCGACAGACAAAAAACGTCGCTACTTCGTCGCTACAGGCATATAGCGACGAAATAGCGACGAAAAATGAATGTCGTTATACGGCTTGTCGCAAAGCAAATTTCGTCGGCAATGCGTCGCTGTATTGTGACGAAAAAAATTGCGTCGGTGTATCGTCGCAAAACTGCGACGAGAAACTGTCAGGTCTGCGACCTTTTTTCTGTTGTCGCTGTTTCGTCGGTAAATTATTTCGTCGCTATTTCGTATTTTTTTATTTTTTTATTAATGTTCTGCGACAAAGAATTTCGTCGCAAAATTTCGTCGGTATATGTTTTACCGTCGCTATTTATTATTTTTTTATTTTTTGTTTCCGTTTTATTTCGTCGCAAAATGTCGTCGTTAATATGTCTTTTCGTCGCTAATTTTAAATTTTTGTTTTTTTATTTCCGATCTGCGACAGACCAATTTCGTCGCCGGTTCGTCGGTATTTGTTATTTTTAAAAATATTAAATTTACTAATAATTATTTTAAATACATTATTTAATATTAAATTTTAAATTTCTTTTGATTTATTAATAATATTAATACATTATTAATTAAAAAGTTTTTATTATTATTATTTAATTTCTATAATATATTTTATTTTGTATATTAAATCATTTGTACAAATATTATACAGTAATACGGTATTTGCGCATTCAAGTTCGTATAATTAAACAACACAAACGAAATAGAATCCGTAAAATTATCAGATAGAATATATAAAAGTACAAAGAAAATGTCAATACAACAAATGAAATAGACTGTACAAACAATGAAAAAATAAAAAACTATGAAGAGGAAGATGGAGGGGGATCATGCGGAGAAGAGTGACCATCAGGAGGGCGGGGCTGAGGCTGAGGCTGAGGCTGAGGCTGCGAGGAGTTGGAAATGAAAGTCATGACGACCTGCGACAGCTGGAAGATTTGCTGGTTCGTTGCCTGCTGCACCTGCATCGTCTGATGCTGCGCATGCTCAAACGCCTGCTGAAGCGCCTGCTGCATCGCCTGCTGCTGCGACTGCAGTGCCTGTAAACTCTCCTCTTGCCTCGTCCTGATGGACTCTATCTCACGCTGCAGCGCCGCATTATCTGCTTCCAGGCGTGAAATATCCTCTGGCGTCGCAGAAGGCGCGGAGGTGCTGGCCTTAGAGGAAGCACCTGGATGCAGAACTTCGGAAAAGAATCGCGGTGCTGCTGATCCAACCCCGTACACCTCCTTCTTCTTCTTATTCTGAGGGCCGACGGTCCGAACCGCATCCCAATAAGCGCGGTTCTTGTCGGCCTGTTCGCCCCTATCTGCGAGTAATCTGTTGTACTCGTCCTGAAATGAGAATATGAATTGTTATGGTTTAGCAATAAAACAAACTAAGGAAAAAAACAAATGATATCGTAGTCTACTTACACTGATGTCGCGGGCCTTCGTCGTGATCCAGTCCTCCGTTCCGTCGGAGGCTCTCTTCCGATGCGTCTTGTAGAAGAGATCGTAGGAGGCTGGCCACTCCCCCGTCTCCTGGTGCTGAAAGAATGAAATAAAATATGTTAGTGATATGCAGAATTTTTAAAAATTTCGGCATGACCTATTCGTTTATCGGAGGTATCCCGACCTTAAAGGCCTCTCCCAAGTCAAATCACATGTACCACTTAAAGTAACCATATACGAATACCAAAAAAACAACAGCGCAACATAAGTAATCAACGAATATAGATAATCCACTTAACTCACTGAATGTAAATAATCCACTTAAGTCGATGAATGTAAATAATCCAATGAAATCAATGAAGGTCGTTATAATCCAATATTAAAATACTCACCATAGAACGCATCGTGGTGGCGTGGGAAACCGATCCACCTGAGTGTGTGGCAGGTGCTGGGCCCTGTACGTTGTCGCTGTGCCGGTTCGCCGCGTTCTGGGCGCTGCGGGCTTGGTAAGCAGGGTCCTTCCACCTTTCTACCCACGCCGCCCAGACGGCCTCGGATACGTAGGCAGGCCTTATCCACGTGGGGTCACGCTCCGACTTGGTCTTGAGGGAGTTGACGAAGTCCCCGTAGCGTTTGGCGGCCCTATGCCGCCAGGCCTGCTCCACGTCGCGGGCGATGTCGGCTGGCCAGCTGTACGACTTCTGCAATTATCATACGGAGGAATAATAAAAGTGTGGTTAGAAAAGTAATGATTGATTACGCATCAAAAAGTGAAATTTATCAAATTTGAATACCTGAAACTCATCCCAGTAGAACCTACGTGTCTCCGGGGTGACACGGCCCCAGGTATATCCAGATGGGTCAAGCCTCAGGTGGAAGGACCGGGTGATGCAACCGGAAAGCGCGCCATTGTCCGATCCAAACCTGAAAGAGTTTAAGTTGTTAGGAAAAAATAACGCGTGAAATATATTTGAAAACATGTTAAATAAATTAATCATTACTTACGTATGGGTATCATTTGACCAAGGGAGGGGACGACGCCCTGATATGACACCCTGGTCCGATGCCGCATCAGACGCCGGATGAGGTGCTGAAACGCTGGGTGTGGGTGGCGTCGTATGTCTGGGGGGTGCGGACATGTCGGCAGACCGTAAAAGGTCTGAGTCCGCAGCCAGAGCGGCGGTCGAAACCGAGGCATACGTATCATGCTGATGAATGAACGCATCGAACTCTCCTTGAAGGTCCTGTGTAGATGGTGGGTATGTGGATCTCGTCGGTAAACCGTCACTAGCCATCAGATCTGAGAGGAACATATTAATAATTTTTAAACGGAGGTTTCCCAGCCTTAATGGCCTCTCCAAAGACAAATGCAAATCATACCGAAAATCATATGCAAACCTCTTACAAAACAGTTTGTACATGCATCATTCATTGGCCAAGCACACCACATTTCAACTAATTCAACCTTAACAACAATATTGGTGCATATATACCATATATACCCGTATATACCCGTACATACATATATATACCATATACATATATACCCGTATATACATATATATACCCGTATATGCATATATATATACCGTATATACATATATATACCATATACATATATGTACCAAAAATAGATTATATAATTATAAATATATTTAAATAGGAAAAATATATATACATACATAATTCTACCAAAAAAAAAACAGTTTCTAATAATTTTACATATATTTATATACAAAAATTACAAAAGATATATTACAAATCTATTAAAAACAGTTTTTACAAATTTAACTATATTTAAATACGAAATTAAATATATGTACCGTATATATGTATTTGTGCGTGTATATATGTATTAAAAACATATACATACATATACCGTATATATGTATATGTGCGTGTACCGTATATATGTATATGTGCGTGTATATATGTATTAAAAACATATACATACATATACATATACATATACATACATTTACAAATCTATTAAATACATATACATACATATACATACATATACATATACATACATACGGTAATTGCAATAAAAACGAAATACATACATATACATATACATACATACGGTACATACATACATATACATAAAAACGAAATATACATATACATATACATATACATACATACGGTACATACATACATGCGGTACATACATACATACGGTACATACATACATATACATAAAAACGAAATATACATATACATTTACATACATACGGTACATACATACATACGGTACATACATACATATACATAAAAACGAAATATACATATACATATACATATATATACGGTAATTGCAATAAAAACGAAATAGGAAGAAAAACTAACCGGAGAGGGGAGGTCAACGGAGAGGAAGCTCGTCGGGGGGGGGGGTTCGCCGGAGGGGATTTCTTCGCGAGGGGGGGTTTTCGCCGGAGGGAGGGGAGGTTTTCGCGGGGGGAGGGAAACGGGGAAGAAGAAGGGAATTTCAGCTTATATCTATGAAATTTTGCGACGACATAGCGACGGACCTTCCGTCGCTATTTAGTTTCGTCGCTATTTTTCATGGTCGTCGTTATTTCAAATTTAGCGACGAAACATTTCGTCGGTAACGCGTCGGTGTTATCATTTTTGAAAAAAAAATAATACAAAATATAAAGTAGTATATACATGAATATAAGTACATCAACACATACACACTTTCATATAAAGAGGTACATAAAAAATTTTGGCTAACGTCAATCTTCCTGGTCATCTGCATCCTCATACGCATCTTCATCTTCGTCTTCATCTTCATCTTCATCTACATGCTCGTCGTCCTCTTCATCCTCGTATTCGTCTTCGACTACGTCTTCAATATTGTCAGACGGTTGTATGTTGAGATGAATTTCAATAAAACCGCCGTTGGGGTCATTTAGAGGGAGGTCGTGCAGTTGAACATGTGTCGTATCTAGAACGGACGGGTTTTCTTCTTGAAATGCGGCGTCCATACCATCTGAAACTGTCTGTATACTCACATCAAACTTGCTCGATTTCACTTTGCACACGGCTCGCCAGTCTTTTGAGCTCGCATTCATCCTCGTTGTTGGATACGATCGATAGTACACCTGGGACGCTTGACTAGCCAAAACGTATGGATCGTATTTTCTGTACCGTCGCCCTTGGTGTATGTCTACCAACTTATATTGGTCGTGGACCTTTGTGCCAACGCGATAACCTTCTCGAGTTGGATCGTACCATTCGCACTTGAATAGGACCACCCGCTTTATAGGCAATGCGGGATATTCGAGCTCAATGATGTCAGTAAGGTAGCCGTAGAAGTCATCCTCGTCCGGGCTATTGTCATAACGCTTGACACACACTCCGCTGTTCTCCGACGATTTTCGGCTGGCATGGGAGACTGTGTGGAATCTATACCCGTTGACAAAACACATGTCGTGTCGCGTGACTCTGTTCAATGGACCCTCGGCTACTGGTGTCAGAATGTAACCGTACTCATCGTCAGCCAGATGAACTTTGCTCGCCTGTAAAAGGACAAGTAAGTATACATCAACGGGGCAATAAATGTGTATCACATATCGTACACGTAACAGGCAAATACTAAACTTACATGCCACCTGAACCAATCAGCAAACTTGGAATCTAACTCATTGTTTATTGCATCGCTCGATATACCCGGTGAACGGTGTTGCAATAAATCAACGAACAAGCTGAAGCAAATTATGAATGAGTACCCTGTATATCTTTGTAACATAATGGATAGAGTATCGCAAGGTATTTACAAAATAAAATGGGAAATCGTTTATACCTCTGGAAACGGTCGACTTGACGGCAGTTGCGCAGAACATAAGAATGAGCAATCTTCAGCTCGCTGTCCCCCAATATCATTTCCTTTCCCTGTCCGTGAAATCTGATCGGATGTGTGAATATTGGGAGGACACCGGATCTGGAAATGCCGTCGTCGTTCCGGGGAACATCTCTGCACCTCGACGGGACATCTGGCTCGAAGTAATGAGACACGAAGTTCGATGCTTCCTCCGTCAGATAGGCATTGCACATAGAGGCCTCGACTTTCGCCTTGTTCTTGATGTTCAGCTTCAAATGCCTGAGATATCTGTTCATATAGTGAATATATGTTCAAATGCATATCGCTTAGACACATAAGAATGTCATGCACATAAAAAAGAGTACCTCTCGAACGGATACATCCACCTGTACTGAACAGGACCACCAACACGTGCCTCGTATGGTAGATGAACTGGCAGGTGTTCCATTGAATCAAAGAAGGCCGGAGGGAATATAGTTTCCAGCTTGCATATGATCACTGGGATTTCGCCCTCCAGCCTTGACATATCATCCGCCATGAGTCTCGTGGCTGTAAGACATCTGAAGAACAGACTCATCTCGGTAATTGCTTCCCATACATTGGTTGGAAGCAGCTCGCGGAATGCAATGGGCATCAACCGTTGCATGAACACGTGACAGTCGTGGCTCTTCATCCCGTGCAAACCGCGTTTATTCACGTCGATGTTCTTCGACAGGTTCGAAACATGGCCATCAGGAAATCTAGCCGTCCCTAGCCACGATAACAACGCACTGACCTGCTCCGCATTCAGCGTGTACGAGGACTTCGGCATGTATGATGTGCCAACGGGATGCAGCTCCGGTCGCATGTTGAGGTCGCGCATATCAAGTCGTGCCTTCGAATTGTCTTTTGTTTTTCCTGGCACATTCAGCACTGTATTGAAAATGTTGTCAAACACGTTCTTCTCAATATGCATGACATCCAGGTTATGTCGGATCATATTGCTCTTCCAGTACGGAAGCTCCCAGAATATGCTTCTCTTCTTCCACCCGATACAGTAACGAGCCAGGTCTGCGTTGTGACTGCCGTCTGCATCATCAGCGACCCCCACGAATCCACAACTGTCTATCTCCTGCAGCACCTCTGCACCCGTGAGGAGCTCGGGCTTTGTGTCCTTATCGACAATGCCAGGCATGAACGCCGTCACGTTCCTTCTGTACAAATGACGTCTGGGCAGGAACTTCCTATGGCTGTCGAACCAGCTTATCTTACGTCCATGTTTCAAGGACATCGTCTTCGCTTGCTTCATGCAGCAAGGGCAAGCGTATTTCCCCGCTGTGCTCCACCCCGACAACATAGAATAAGCCGGGAAGTCACTGATCGTCCACATCAGCGCGGCGCGTAGCTGGAAGTTTTGTTTAGTCGATACATCGAACATCTCCACGCCAAACTCCCATAACCACTTCAGCTCCTGTATCAACGGCTGCAGGTATAGGTCGATCTTCTGTTTCGGATTCCTAGGACCTGGTGCGATCACAGTCAAGAACATGTAAGGCTTCTTCATGCACATCCAAGGCGGTAGATTGTACGGCGTCACGATTACAGGCCACGACGAATACTGCTCTCCCGACTGTCCAAATGGGTTGAACCCGTCGGTGCATAAACCCAACCTAACGTTCCTTGTCTCCGACGAAAAACCCGGATGCGTCGCATCGAACGTCCTCCAAGCTTCGTCGTCAGATGGATGGCACATCTCACCGTCTTTCGTGTAGTGCTCCGCGTGCCACCTCATCTGGCTAGCTGTGGCACCGGATGCGTATAGCCTCTGCAGTCTAGGGGCGAGAGGTAAATAGTAAAATTGTTTTCTTGGCACGTTCCGGTTTCTTTTGTTCGTTCTCCACCTACTTGTCCCACAGACCCTGCACATGTCTTTATCCTCGTTGATGCCCCAGTATATGATGCACCCCTCTGAACAACAATCGATTTTCTGAACCGGCAGTCCCAACGCCTGCAGCTGTTTCTTCGTCGAATAAAAACTGTCGACCATTGTGTTCCCTTCAGGAAGAGATTCCCTCATCAGCTGACACATCCCATCGCACAATCTCTCCGTCATGCGGTGTTCCGTCTTCATGCTCGTCATCTGACCGATCATGGACATCTGTGTGTGACTACCGCAACCAGGATACAGCAGCGTGTTGGCGGCGTTCAGCATCTCAAAAAACTGTCTCGCCTGAGGGTTCGGATCTTCCTCCACGAATGTACGCGGCTGTTCATCCGGATCCTGCATTTGTAACAACTGCTCTCCGGTAAATGCGCCAGCGGCTGCGTCTGTCACCATCTGCATGTATGGGTTATGAGATCCCTCGCCTATTTCTTCGGCATTAACCTGACCGGGTCCCCCTTCGACGTGTACAGTTGCAGATGTAGACACCCCCTCATATTTGCCGTGACAGTACCATGTATGGTACTTGTGGACGAAACCTTGTTTCAATATGTGAACCCTCACGTCACCCGGATCCTTATATTTACGGTTCTTGCATTTCTTGCACGGACATCTAATCTGCGTTCCACTTTCATTACTCGTCGCAAAATCAATAAATTCTTCGAGACCTTCAACAAATCTAAAACACCACTCCCCGTTGTTTACTCTTTGGTACATCCACTTTCTATCGCTTCTCCTCGGATCCATTTTCTCGCTACACCTTGAAACTAACAGCAGTTATCTTTTTTCGTGTGTAGAAAAAATCAAAATTCCACACTTCTGTATTTTCGTTCAAAATTGATGATTGATGTGTTTGAAATGAGAGAAGAATGGGAGAAGAGAAGAAGAGAAGAAGAAAGACAATGGTTTTATCGTTCCCAGTACGTTACCCACAAACAAGCACACAATACCGACGACTTAGCGACGAACGGCGACGAACAAGAAACACAAATTCCGGAGACAAACAAACACATATACCGACGACTTAGCGACGAACATCGACGAACAAGAAACACAAATCCCGGAGACAAACAAACACATATACCGACGACGTACCGACGACCAGCGACGAAACACGTCGTTTGATATGCTTTTACCGACGAAGTACCGATTACATTGCGACGCAAAACGTCTCTTCATTCCGTACGACGTGTTTCGTCGCTAAGTCGTCGGTACGTCGGCGGTAAAAGACAGTCCGTCCAGTTCCCCATGCTTACAACTTACGATGTTTTGCGTCGCTAATTCGTCGCTATGTCGTCGCTGATTTCACTATATAGACAGTGGATCAGCGTGTGCCCACAACAACATATAAAACAACTATTTTATAATCCAAAATGGTTCGTACTAAAGCGCAAGCACGACGTGGTGGACGTGGTGGTAGGGCGGCAACACCGCCAACTGAAGTGCCTTCTTCTTCAACTGTTCCTCCCCCACCTCCTCCCCCACCAGAGCCCTCTGAGCCTCGCCGGGATCGACAAATTGTCGAACTCCAAACAGAAGTACGAGATCTGTGGAAAATGTTAGATGAGGTGAGGGCGCATGTCACGGTTCAGGAAGAGCGTCTCGACTACATAGATAAAAGGCAGATGCGAATTAAATCCAAATCTGCACAGTTGAGACGCCAACTGAAGGCGTGTGCGGAGAGTATAGCTTCTCTCTGTTCGGATGACGAACAGTGAGTGGCTACTCTTCGCTATTTAGCTTTTTTTAAATATTTCTTATTATATTTTGTAATTTTTAATTTTTAATTTTATATTAATGAAGTTTGTTTTTTTAATATCGTATTTGTTTTCTTAATAATTATAACACGTGTTTAATCTCTTACGAATCCTGACGACGCACCTGTATACGCGAAATGTGGTTAAGAAAAATTTCTTCCGACTAAACATCAACTATATATCGACGAAACCTAATACAACGACGAAAACCTACTAACTATATATATCTTCGACGAAACTTAATAGAACGACAAAAACCTATTAACCGTATCGTCGAAACCTAACTATATCTTCGACGAAACTTAATAGAACGACAAAAACCTACTAACCGTATCGACGAAAAAGGGAAAAACTAAATACAATGAGAAGAACGGGCTTCGCGGGGTTTTTTTTGAATTTACCGACGCTTTACCGACGAAACAGCGACGGAAAACGTCTCTTCACATTATTCGACGCGTTTCGTCGCTATTCCGTCGCCAAGTTGTGGCTATTCGGCAGTGTCAGTTCAGTTCCCAACGGTTGCATCGTACGATAAACATACGTCGCTAATTCGTCGCTACGTCGTCGCTATAACATCCGAAAGGTCATCACTGCACATTCACTGCACACACTGCACATTCACTGCACATTCCCAACGGTTGACAAATGCGTCGCTATGTCGTCGCTATGTCGTCGCTCATTTCACTATTTATACCCCAAACATCCGTTGTTATACATACACACATAGAACGTTATAAATAATCAAAATATGCCGCGTCGTTTTAAAAGAACCCCAAGGCGTGGTGGACGGGCAAACAGTGCCCCTCCAGAAGGGCCTCCTCCTCAACCACCATCGGTTGAGCGAGAGGGTTCTGTATCTGTCTATGGCCCACCGCCGCATCAGGATGATCAAGAACAAATGCCGGTGCAGGACGCCGACTTCCGTATGCTGATGGCAAACATGCATCAGCAGTCGCGGCAACTGCACTACATGACTAGAAGGCTGCGGAAGATGAAATTTAGATACTACAAGCTCAAGCGCCTTCTCAAAGAGTTTGCGGAGAATGTCGCGGCCACTCTTTCGTCCGATGACGAAGAGTGAACGGCCCATCTCCGCATCTCTTTTTAGATTTTTTTTTTATTTTTTCGTTTGATAATGTAACTTCTTATTATTAAATGAATGAGTATTTTTCCCAATTACCGCTTTCTTTTTCCTTAATCAATACACGTGTTTAATTCTCGATGTATCTGCGACGACACAACGACAAACCGAATTACGAACGGAAAGTAATTCAAAACATTTCCCACATACGAGTTTCATTGACAAAAAAACGACGATACACAACTCCAAGAACTTAGTAAACGACGAATTTATTTTATACTTTTAGCGACACATTTGCGACGACATAGCGACGAAGCGTTATAAACTAAATAGCGACGAACAAAAACACGCAGAATAGCGACGAGACACCGACAAATCACCGACGTAATTCACCTGACTGACTATTTTTCTTTTAGCGACAACGAATTTCATCGTACTTTCGTCGCAATTAGCGACTACATTATTTTGGTCGAAAAGTCGTCGCTATTACCGACGAAACAACGACTATACGTTGTTCGTCGGTGATTTTTCCGTCGGCAAAACACAATTTTTTTGTGGTGGGAGTTCATCCAACGGCTGTCTATGAGGCTATAGAGAAGTCCAATGAGACACATCCATGTGGTGCCTTATCCTCAACATGTTAGTCAACTTTCTAGGTGTTGTTTTCCTCTAAGAGTAATAATTACACGAATATTGAAAGTAGTTGTAATAATCAATAGTACATCCAAAAATAATAATCAATAAGTGACTATTAGATATCCGAATAATTAATTAATCAACTACTAAGATATATAACTATGAAAAATTGACATGTTGGCATACATTAATGTGACAAAATAGCAGGCCATCCTATTCTTTCATCACTTATTGGCTCATACTAAGATCTCCAGTAATTTACTATCCAGGAAATTAAATTTTCAGTAATACTAAATTTCACTTGTTTTCTTCTGGTCTTAATGGTACCGATATATGTCATTTGGAATAATTAAATTTAACAACCCATACCCTCACCCCGAAGAAAGGAAAATACAATATTGACAAAACAAATTTAATAGTACTATTCAAATTTACTTGTATTGATCGTGACGATAAAATCAATTTAATACATTAAGAACTAAAAAGAAAGTTTTCAACTACCCTACGAATTCCTAAGGTATCCCTTTAGCATGCAAGGGATTGATATTTTGAAAGGCAACAATAAGAGACACATACGTAGCCCCCCCCCCCCCCCCCCCGACCCTTCCCTTTCTCTTTCTGCTTCTTTTCATGAACCATAGTCTCTATTGCAATGGCGAGATCGGCCATGTGTAGCAGTACGACGATCAATTGATTAGTGGTATTCCTCTTACCTTTAATTTCACAAACAATTTCCACAAGAGTATCCATAGAGACATCGACTAGCGAAATTGGTTGCAAAACTAGGGGCGTACATTGTTCGATCGGGTCAATTTTTGAGAATCTTAACCAAACTGTTTGTTACGGTTTGGAAAATAGAAAACCAAAAACCGGACCAAACATGTCAATAAACCGTTTGACCGGTCCGGTCCAGTCCAGTCCAGTTTGGTTTCGGTTTTTTCCGGTTTTATTCACCCGAAGCATTGTTAAGGTCGATTAAAAAAATCAAAATTCATAATCAAAATTGAGGACAAGTTTTCTTCCTGATAGATTTATCTCAAACTAAAAATAAAAATATACTCCCTTTGTAGAATACTATTATATCTTAATTTATCATAGAATATTATTATACCTTAATTTATCATGTCTCGGAAAGACACTCATACTAGAATAAACTACACAAAGTACCAGATCCTCAACAAAAGGATGGATTAAGGTGATAGAGCAGCTTAATCGAAAAACCATCCAAGTATCCTTAATACTCAATCAAATAATCACATTATTTGCATACAAAGAATAATCATCCAAATAACAAAATTTCAATTATTTCATACGATGATTGGATGATAAACAAAGTGTGAAAATAATTATACACTAAGAATTACTAAAAATCAAAGAAGTAATTAAACAAAGAGAAATAAATAAAAAACTAATATTTTCTTAGGTATAACTAGACAAATCCACTAGGTACCAACCTTTATTCATCAAGAAATGATTAATCAACTGAGGTTTTCCTACCCAAGTCATAAACATCCAATAAAAAAATCACAAGCAATATAAACAAATAACTAAAATACTACTATCATGTATAAATATAATTAAATATATAACGTATAATCAAAATAATATATATTTAATATAACCGGTTTGGTCCAGTTTATACGGTTTGAAATTCTTAAAACTGGAAATCGGACCAAATGAAACAGTTCGATTTTAGCATTTGTTAAACCAACCGTAAAACCATGGTCCGGTTTTTTACAGTTTGGTGCGGTCCGGCCGATTTTTAAAAATCATGTACACCCCTAGGCAATTGAATGCGTAATATATATCTTTTATTGTTTAAATGCCTTATCTGATTTCCTTTAATATATAGGAGAGTGAATCTCATTTTTTGCAACCTATGTAGAAGTCTTCCACTCCATTAATTGCCTAGAGTAAGTTCAACTTATCTTCAACCACCCTATAGTTGACTTTGATGACCTATAACCATGGTAGAGAATCTTAGATAGATGTATAATAATCAAAATAGCTTTTTGGAGGATGTGGGAAAAGCATAATCAATTTGGCAAATATTGAAGAGAAAAAATACTAAAAAATCAAACTTGTAACTGTTTGTAAATGCTTTAAAAATTTGAATTAAAGATGACATCGATGGATTTATGTCTCACTTTTAGAAATTGATGATATCGATTGATTTATTTCTTACTTTTAGAAACTGATGTACAGATATTGCCTGTCTAATTGGCCGTTTTGCTGGGAAAGGCAGCCATATTGCCAGTCTACTGCTTTTACCAACGGAGGCCTAAAGTCGATTTATTAAATTATGGATCCGTATCAAATTGATGGTTTATTATGGTGTACATATATATGTTTTTCAACTGCCATCCGTTCCAAACTTTATGGTTCGGTCCTTCACAAATGGAAGTGGTACATATTTGCCCTCCATTCCTATTTTGTTTTTGGTGTTAGTTATGCTTGTTATGAGTACATATCATATTTATTGAGAATCTAAGTGGATATACTTTAGGGACGCAACTGCTAAAGGCCCTAGGTGATTTACATTTTTATTAGATTTCTTCATCGATGGATAATAATTTCGTCATACCTTTGTCAATTATTGACCGAATTAATTTGAAAAGATTTAGAAACTTATCAATGCTATCATGGTGTAAGTAAATTAATTTGGAACGAATGTGTCAAGTGGCAAATCGAGTATTTCCTTTTCATATACCATGAAAAATATTTCATTCCATTAGTGGCATTACGTACTGTTAACGAGATATTAATCTACGTGGTATGAGATTGATATGATTTTCTATGATCTCATCAAATAAGAATATTTCTTATTGATTGTATTTTATCATGTACATAAATGATATGACTTGTATTTATCCTTTTAGCATGTCAATTGTAATTACTATAAATTCATTGGATTGAATGAAGAAAGGCATACTTTCCGTTGCCAAAATCTTTCTTTACATGCTATCAGAGCCACCGACACCGTAATCTTGCTGTCACGCTCTTGGCCTCTTAGCCTCTCCATTCCGACCACGATAGCCGAATCATCTCACCAAAAGAAAATTCTCTCCCCTGTGACTTACACTCATGTGATCACCCTGGGTTACTTATTACTCTTGTACAATTGAAAGGATCGAATTATGAAG
The DNA here is from genome assembly GCA_036186865.1 of Eustoma russellianum. NCBI lineage: Eukaryota > Viridiplantae > Streptophyta > Magnoliopsida > Gentianales > Gentianaceae > Eustoma > Eustoma russellianum. Next base: position 43,534,851 of record AP025040.1, read on the forward strand.
CGTGGGCGCGGGCTGTCCGAGGCTCGTTAATTTTCCATTGAAAATTTGACTTTCTTGACGGAACCATAGAGCAACCGGTTGATGGCTCCCCTAACTTGGCCGATTGGGAGCCCGTTAACTCGATGACCGTCACTTGGATATTGAATACCGTTGAACCCATCCTGCGTTCCACTACTTCATATGCAGAAAATGTTAAGGATTTGTGGGACAAGATCAAACAGCGCTTTGCTGTGATGAATGCTCCTCGGGTGCATCATTTGAAGAAGTCACTCGCAAATTACGAACAAAATGGTGATTCAATTATGATCTACTATGGAAACCTGAAGAAACTTTGGGATGAGTTGAAGGACTATGGCGACATCCTGATGTGCTCGTGTACTGGTTGCAGATGCGACTTGCGGCAAACACTTGCTCGACAAAAGGAAGTGGACAAAGTTCATCAGTTTCTTATGGGACTTGATGATACTACTTACATAACAGTACGTTCTTCTATTCTTAATCAGGAGTCATTCCCGACCTTTAATCGTGTCTATTATATGGTGGTTCAAGAGGAAAGCTTCGACTCCATAGCATTTACTGAAGAACAGCATGAACCCGCTGGCTTTGCACTAACATTGGCGGCAAAGCAAAGAGGAGACCAGAAAGTGACCGAAGCTGGAGTGGTGTGCTCTCATTGTCGTCGTAAAGGACACGAGGTAAGTTGGTGTTTTCGAATTGTTGGTTATCTGGAATAGTGGGTTGATCGACCGAAACGACCACCATGTGCCAAAGGACCAGTGACCATGGCTCCCTTTCGGCCCAGGCTCACGGGCGCCAATGCTCACATGGCGGCAGCTCATCTGAAACATGTTATGACAACATCTGATGTTTTGAATACCGCGACGGAGGTCTTGGCCGGGCTGTCCGAGTATGATTTGCGTCAATGCTCCAAGCTCTCAGTACTCGTAAACATACACCAACGGAACACTTGAGCGGTAAGTGTCCTAACACTTTTTGGATTATCAACTCTGGAGCTTCTCATCACATGACGGGTAATTTGAGCCTCTTGCATAATTGTGTCACTATTGTGCCATGCATCATTCGGCTGTCCGACGGGACAAAAATACTGGTACTTCATGAAGAGGCACCATGCCTCAATGCCCGACTGGTTCTTAATAAAGTTCTTTTTGTTCCACACTTGACTTGCAATCTGTTGTTAGTTTCTCAGTTGTTAAGCAATAGTGACTATTTGTTGAGTTTATTAATGATGGTTATGTACTACAGGACCAGAATACCAGTACTAGCCACCCCCCACTCGCACAAGAGAGACATAAATTGTTTTCTAAAACTGAAGGTATATAATAAAATTAAGATTTGGGTAAGCAATTAGTTCTATCAGAAATAAACTCTGCCAACCTCCTTAGCAGGCCAATGTAACAGTGTTTAGATTGTCACAAACTCTTTCACTTAGTAGTTTACAGAGCCGTACTGAACATGTGATGTTTCGTAACAGTGTTTATATTGTCACAAACTCTCACTTAGTAGTATATAGAGCCATACTGAACATGTGATGTTTCTTGCTTATTGAACACAGGCCTCAAATTCTAGCTTAGTTGAAGAGAAAGCTAAATAGACAGAAGAATCGTTGAAGAGAAAGCTAATTTATCTTCGGATGTCAACTGTTATATCAAGTGCGACGCCAATTCTGTGTCCAAGCTACCCAAGAAGCTTCTCATTATCATTCAACGACCATAGAAGCAATCACAAAGCAAGTTTTTCTTTTACATAATTATATATTACATCAATCAGGCGTAAATGGCGTGCATATGTTGCAGGAAAAGAATGTCTTTATCCACATATCACTTCAAAGGGAAATGATCAAGAAAATGGGTACCCACACAAGACAAAGCAACAAACTGCTGCTAACGCTTGCCCTCTTACTCCTTTGGGCTTCTTGGAAAGAGCTGCAACAATTTATGGAGATTGCACTTCTATTATCTATAAAAATAGTACATACAAGTGGTGTGAGACTTACACTCGATGCGTTCAATTGGCTACATCAATTGCATCACTTGGCATAACAAAAGGGGATGTTGTGTCTGTGGTGGCACCAAATATTCCAGCAATGTACGAGCTCCATTTTGCTGTTCCAATGGCTAATGCGATCCTTAATACCATCAACCTGAAACTTGATTCGCGTACAATCTCAATTCTCCTTCAACATAGCGAATCGAAGCTCGTGTTTGTTGATTATCAGTCAAGTGCATTAGTCCTTGAAGCCATGACTCATTTCCCACTAAGCTCAAAGAAGCCCATCTTAGTCCTAATTAATGAAGAGCATGAAAAGTCTTCAGTAAACCAATCACCCAAATTCTATGACTCGTACGAGAACATGGTTCGACGCGAACCAGGTGTTGTTTGTGACCAACCTGACAGTGAGTGGGATCCCATTACCCTGAATTACACATCAGGCACCACCTTATCTCCCAAAGGAGTTCTACATAGCCATCGCGCACGGTTCCTTCTGACTATGGATGTAGTGTTGGAATGGAAATTGCCTAAACAATCAATCTACCTATGGACACTTCCCATGTTTCATGCAAACGGGTGGAACTACACATGAGGCACATCAGTTGTGGGTGAAACCAACGTGTGTCTTTGTGCTGTTGACGCCCATTGCATCTACGATGCGATAAATAGATACAAAGTCACTCATATATGTGGCGCCCCAGCAATAATCAATATGTTATCAAACTTTCAGCATGTTAAACCACTGGAAACTCCAGTGCACATTCTTACAGCAGGGGCTCCACCTCCCCCTGCTGTGCTCACCAGGGCTGAGTCTTTAGGCTTCATTGTAAGCCATGGATACGGATTAACAGAAACAGGGGGCCTAGTGGTCACGTGCACTTGGAAATCGCAATGGAACTCCCTGCCAACACCTGAGAGAGCAGAAAAGAAGTCAAGGCAGGGGGTAAGGAATCCAGGATTCACAGCAATGGATGTGGTGGATGCAGAGTCCGGCGTTAGCGTAAAGCATGACGGATCAATGATGGGAGAAGTTGTTCTAAGAGGAGGAGGTGTAATGCTTGGTTACCTTAAAGACCCTGAAGGGACCTCAAATTGCATGAAGAACGGATGGTTGTACACTGGAGATGTCGGTGTGTTATGCCACGTTGTTTGTTACGAGAATCCCATGTCATGCAACATATTCACACACGTACACATAAAACAAAACATATAAAATATATATACATTACAATATACATATGGCAAGAATTAAAGAAAGAAAAAGAAATAGTAAAATAGATAAATATAAACTTAAGATCCTAATAGGATTGGGAGTTAAAGAGATAAATCTTAAACTAAAAAAATACAAATTCAATTTTAAGTAGAAGATAATAACCAAATTAACTTAGGATTTTACCTAGCAACTACCTATATATATACACACATAACACCGAAAACTCTACCCAAATTTCCCTAGCCAAAAATCGGCTAGCCTCCAGCAGGTTCTTATTTTCTTTTCCTCTGATTTCTGCCGCTTAGAAGCCACCCCAACAATTACATTTCATCTTCCACATCTTATATATATACTGCACTTTATAAAATTTCAGTCCTATATTCCTTATTTCACAAACAGGCGATTGTTCTTCTTATTCCCACATCCTTAATCTGCCGCCAGTTTTAGGAGGAAGGTTCAATCAATTTTTGGTTCATTCAACCCCAAGATTCTTTATATAACGCGTATAATCAAGGCCAAGAGACAAGTGTCTTTGCTATATTTGCTATGTTTTTTTTTCAAAGTTATTATGTTATTTTCGTATCAAATTGGATCATGCATGCGTAATTGTGATTGCACAGATGAATGTATATACATGGTTGTGTGTGGTCGCGTATACATGTAAATATGTATATGGCTATATAGGCGTACAAGCTGCATATATGTGAATAAATGTAGGAACTGAAAGTGTGGTTGAATGGCTGAATTCACGTAAATTGTTGGGGGGAGAACCATGCTGAAAATATGTGTAAATGTAATATATTTTATGTGGGTTCAATTTGGCTTAAGATATATATATATTTATGTAAAAAAAAGGAAAAAGAAAAACTCACTAAGGCTGAAAGTGCCTATTTGCAAAATGAGGTTTTGACCACTGCCGTGCATTTCTTGTATATAAATATGATTTGAAATTATACATGGTGCAACTACTTTCATATATGCCAAATATGAACATATCTATATATTAAAATATTAATTGTGTAACATACTTGTTAATTTATGTGATCGCACTATGTGATTTGAAAATTATTTTGATGGAATATGTGTGTTTAGGCGCGGACATATACGTGAGTATACTTATACATTCGAGATAAGTTGGAATTGAAACGGTAATAAAATAGTGAACGAATAAGTATAACGGTAAATCAAAAGGTGTTTAAAGTTGTACTTGTCAACTTCCTATATTAAGTGTGGAAGTTAAAGTTTTTTTGTCCTTTTCCAAAGCAACCATCCGAGGCCTTTAAGAAGAAAGGAAGGATTTGCCCAACACCAAGCATAGAGGTCAGCGGGGTTGGGAAGAAGAGATTCCCATGGGAAGTTAATTCGTCAAAAAGGTAGGTGCCTCTTCCCCCTCAAACGGATATGATTCATGTATGCTTTGATGGTATATTAATGTGTTTCGTTGTTTTATTTGTTTATGTTGTAAATTTTGATTCGTTATTTTTATTTGTTTAAGTTGTAAATTTGGTATATGTTGGAAAGCATGAGATATATTGTTTATGGCTGCTATGTGCGTGTATGTGTGTGAAATTTGTGGTATGATTGAATCGAAAACAAAATACCCTTAAAGAATTGGGGAGAAAAAAAAAGAGGAACTTTTACATTAGGAGCCTTTAAAAAAAGTTGTGTTTTGGCCTTAGAATAGGTTCCTATAGACTGGAAATAGGAGAAAATAGGGTTGGGAACGAAAAACGAATCACAGCGCGGGTTGCCACTGGTGGAACAACCATTAAATAATTAATTAATTAATTAAATTAGGGCAGATAACGGGCCGGCCAACGGACCGAGCCGGCTGGCCAGCGGGTCGGACCAAAGGCGGCCCATTAACCACAAAAAAAAGTATAGAATAATATAATTAAATACCAGTAAAATTCAAATAAAATTCCAGAAAATATAAAGGATTAAAATTAAATTATTTCTACTTAATTTCTAAAGTTTGGTAAATTTAAGAAATTAAAAATAAATAGTAATAAATAGGATTAAATAAGTGAGAAATAGGAAAAATTAGTAGAACAGTTTAGAAAATCAATACAAGCTAAGAGAAAATTAAGGGTGATGATAAATAACAACTTTATGATATTCGAAAAATTTACGAACCTAAATTTGAGTGCCGGAGGATGGTGATGATGGGCCAGGGGCCTCAGGCGATTGTGTTGGTTGCATTCATGGCACGTGCATTGTATGATGGTGGGTCGTGACGTACGGGTCACGGGCGCTCAGGATGGTGTACGGTGGCAGGGCCAAGTACACTTAGGATGGTGACTGTGGGTGGGTACGACCCACAGTCACTCAGTTAGGACCCGGGTTCATGCATTGCTTGGTGGAGATATCGGCATTTTGTGTGACATGACTTTGTTGCATGTGACATGCATAGTAGGACATGCATCACTACGTTGCGCATTTTTATGTGGAGTGCTTTACTTACCGCATTTACTTTATCTTATGCATGTTATATCATATTTATGTGCTATGTGGTTATATCATTCGGTATGCATGTTTTGTATTGGTTTGAGGCGGGCATCTACTGGGTGATTTTCTGTCACTCACCCCTACTTCCCAGGTGAGCCGGATGAGAACTACGAACACATCTTTATTGAGGACGGGACGGATATAGCTGAGTGGGCTGGTTGATAGCTGCAGCTAGGATACGAAGGAAACTCTGCAGCTGATTTTTCGTAGTTATCTTTTGAGGATTTTCACAGATTTCTTTATTACTTTTATTGTCAGAATTTTTATTCAGTAATGTAATGATGATTATTGGAGATTAATTTAAGTTATGATTTACGTTTCCGCGAGAAAAATTTCTACGTCATTTTTGGCATGTAAGAGATTGATTCGACGCCTTGTATTCTCCTTAGTGAGATACGGCGGGTGCACTGTTCCCGATGTTAGGGCTCGGGAGCGGGACGCTACAGGTGGTATCAGAGCCGAGGCTTTAGATCCGCCTCGGAAACGCATAATTAACTAGCTCACCTAGACATAAGCTTCGATCTTTTTATAAACTGATGATTTTACCCCTAATAAACAAAGGAGACTTAAAAGATGATTTTAGACTTAGGCTATGATCGGGTTATAGGAGGTGTCTGTCGATGGTGAGCTTTCTATGTCTAATTATTGTTTTACCTCGTGTCCAACCCTTTTTAACTCGCTATTGACTAATCTGATTTTTTTATTACAAGAAATGCCTCCACGATGTGAGTCAGTTAGGAATGGTGGTGAGCGCCACCAGAATCAGGAGATCATCCCCAAGCACTTGAAGATGCCATAGTCACCATGACGAACACCCTAGCATAGTAGCTCCAGATGTTGAACTAGCATGCACCGCCTCCACCGCTATCTCAGTCGGACTTGAGATTCTTCGACAAGGAGATGCAGAGGAGTGATGGCGCAACACAACTGACACTGCCGACCACTTGGATCTAATTTTGGAATAAGTTTTAAAAGTACTACGTGTTAGACTGTGCGATCTTTCAGAGCATGGCTCCAGATCCACGGTGGAAGCATCGAATTGGGCCATGATCTTAGAAAGTAAGTTACGATTTTACCCTATCGATTTTTAGTCGTAATCAAAGATTATATACTGGGCATGTGATTGGAATTAAAACGTGACCGAAGATTTTAAGTGATGATCCTGCCCGTAAGTCACGATTTTAGACATAAGCGACGATCTTGATTAAGAGTTGATCTTCGACTTAAGCATTGATTTTAGTCATAAATGCATATTATATGCTAAATATGATTTGGAAATAAGAGTAATCTTAGACATAAGCTGTGATCTGAACATCAGGTGTTGATTTAAACATAAGCACTGATCTTAGTTATAAGCTGTGATTATATTCTAAGCATTAAACTTAGCAATAAGCAATGATTCTAGACGTAAGAAATGATGATACCAAGTATCGATTCTAGAAATAAGTGATGACGTTAGACCTAAGCGATGATTGGATAAGGGATATGCCACGTATACCTAGGGCACTCCATATGACTCTGAATTATTGCCTTACTGAAGTGTCGATTTTAATCTTTTGCGTAATCCCTTAGATCCTACCCCAGCAAACTCGTTACCATTATGATAATGAAACGAGTTCATGCCCCTACATTTGACAGTTGTGTCAGAGCGTGACTAGCTTTAAGTTGGGATTGTAGTTCTTAAGAGATGATTTGTAGTCAAATGATAAATACTAAGAAAAGATGTATTAGCGTTATGATCAGTAGAGTTTAAGAAGGAATATCGTATAAGTGGTTTATAGTTACGATTAAGATGTTGAATTTTAGAGTATCAAAGAAGCCGAATATATTAGTCTTATTTGGGATACTGATTGATAGTGATAAGTGAGAACAAAAAAAATATAGTGGAATGACGAATCATTACAAATTTGGGTTAAGTGTTGATTGCTAGTAATGCGTAAGTACTGATACATCGAGTAGGCTTGAATTGAAATAGAGTAAGTATGAACAAGTAATGTGTGCTTTTCAGGTGAGATCTAACTAAATTAGAATTAGCGGTTGAAATAGCCAAGTGAAAAAGTGCGGTGGATCAGTGTGGTGCAAGGAAGCATGGTGAATTAGAATGTCATAAGTCGATAATATTTAAGGTATCATACTAAGATTGGACAACTTAAGTGAAAAATTATAAGAAGTGATACATAGATGGATTTTTCTTTCATTTGACATTAAGGGCTAACTTAGAAAATTATACAAAGTATTGGACTATTATTCTTCAAGTAGCCAACCATTTTCTTACAAGCACGTACACCAAGAAACATTATATACTTCAAAAGTATTTCAAAGATTTTTGCTTCTAAATACTTCAGCTTGTTTTTTTGTAGTCTATTAACTTTAAAAGGTTATAATTTTTTTTCCTTTCCCGAATTCGTGTAGCATCCCAATGGAATTTTGACTACCCTTGACAAAACAGATACATTAAGAATGTTTTTGAAAAACGATATATTTTCATATCTCTTATATTTCTCAAACTTTTATTTAGCGATATTTATGTTGCTAAAATAATTTTATCTTCCAAATATCGATTTAGCAATCATTTTACCATTAAATGATTTGAAGTTATTTATCTACTTGCAATGAACTTATTTAATTTTGTGAAGAAGAAATAGTTTCAAAATGTATACTTATTGTTTGGAAGAAGGGAGATACCTTATTTAAATTGTTTTATGAAACTTTACATTTGTTGAGTTTCCAAATGTTGTATTTCGCAAAACAAAATATAACTTTCAAACTATGTGTTTCGTTGAAAAGTAAAAGACGTTGTGTTCAAATCGTTTTGTAAAAAAATAAAAAATTTTACAGTTGTTGTGTCTCAATTGTTCAAAAGTGGTTTACTCGAAATACTTTTCAGACAAGTATATCATTATTTTTATAAGTAGTTTCAAAATATACATCTTTTATAACAAGGGATATATCATATTCAACTCGTTTTATAAAACGTAATATTGTTGAGTTTCAACTGTTTTAAAACGATTTCACCGTGATACTTTTCGCGAACAAGTTATGTCATTTGTTTTATAAGAAGTCATGTGAGACACTGTTTTGCGAAAACAAATGTGTAATCCTTTGGTTCTCGTGTTTATAAAAATGGAAAAGAAGAATATACTTTCAATTAATTAGAACTACATGGATTTTCCTTTCTTTGTTTACCATTTTAAAGAACAATATGTCCATACACATACTTCGTATATTAGGCTGTTGATGATATCTCCAAAAAAAGTAAGAGCATGATCACAGAGTTAGTTCATAAGTATAAGAATTGATTTTGAAGACCTAGTTATGTATTAAGGGAAAGTGATGATTAACGAATTGGAGGACTTGATGGATATTTTAGACGGTCATATAACTGAGAGATGAATCATATATGATGAATTCAAGAATACGACATTGTAGAGTGCAAAGAGTTGAATGATACACGTCAAGTGGTGCAAGTAGAAGTTTATAAGTTCTAATTATAGTGAATTAAGTTAAAGATTTCCTAAGAACTGATTTAGAGGGCTGTTGGTGGCCGCATCTATAAGTACGTTGTAACCCGACGACTGGGATATGGAACCCCAGTGTGGTGACAATACCCTAAGCATGATCCTAGAAATATAAACAGAATAGGGGATGACCTTAAATAACCGGAGAATAAAGGACTTAGGAACTACCTTGTTGAGAAAATAATGATCTTGAGGCTTTAGTCTATGATAAGAAAGAGAGATGGTTAACGTATCACAATATGCAATAGATATTGAGCACGATCATTATGTAGGTGAATGGATCATGTAGAACTATACTAAGTCGTTGATTTCACCATACGCACGTTTCGAGGACGAAACTTTTTGTAAGAGGGGAGGAATGTTATGCCACGTTGTTTGTTACGAGAATCCCATGTCATGCAACATATTCACACACGTACACATAAAACAAAACATATAAAATATATATACATTACAATATACATACGGCAAGAATTAAAGAAAGAAAAAGAAATAATAAAATAGATAAATATAAACTTAAGATCCTAATAGGATTAGGAGTTATAGAGATAAATCTGAAACTAAAAAAAAATACAAATTCAATTTTAAGTAGAAGATAATAACCAAATTAACTTAGGATTTTACCTAGCAACTACCTATATATATACACACATAACACCAAAAACTCTACCCTAATTTCCCTAGCCAAAAATCGGCTAGCCTCCAGCAGGTTCTTATTTTCTTTTCCTCTGATTTCTGCCGCTTGGAAGCCACCCCAACAATTACATTTCATCTTCCACATATCATATATATACTGCACTCTATAAAATTTCAGTCCTATATTCCTTATTTCACAAACAGGCGATTGTTCTTCTTATTCCCACATCCTTAATCTGCCGCCAGTTTTAGGAGGAAGGTTCAATCAATTTTTGGTTCGTTCAACCCCAAGATTCTTTACATAACGCGTATAATCAAGGCCAAGAGGCAAGTGTCCTTGCTATATTTGCTATGTTTTTTTTCAAAGTTATTATGTTATTTTCGTATCAAATTGGATCATGCATGCGTAATTGTGATTGCATAGATGAATGTATATACATGGTTGTGTGTGGTCGCGTATACGTGTAAATATGTATATGGCTATATAGGCGTACAAGCCGCATATATGTGAATAAATGTAGGAACTGAAAGTGTGGTTGAATGGCTGAATTCACGTAAATTGTTGGGGGGGAGAACCAGGCTAAAAATATGTGTAAATGTAATATATTTTATGTGGGTTCAATTTGGCTTAAGATATATATATATATTTATGTAAAAAAAAGGAAAAAGAAAAACTCAGTAAGGCTGAAAGTGCCTATTTGCAAAATGAGGTTTTGACCACTGCCGTACATTTCTTGTATATAAATATGATTTGAAATTATACATGGTGCAACTACTTTCATATATGCCAAATATGAACATACCTATATATTAAAATATTAATTGTGTAACATACTTGTTAATTTATGTGATCGCACTATGTGATTTGAAAATTATTTTGATGGAATATGTGTGCTTAGACGCGGACATATACGTGAGTATACTTATACATTCGAGATAAGTTGGAATTGAAACGGTAATAAAATAGTGAACGAATAAGTATAACGGTAAATCAAAAGGTGTTTAAAGTTGTACTTGTCAACTTCCTAGATTATGTGTGGAAGTTAAAGTTTTTTGTCCTTTTCCAAAGAAACCATCCGAGGCCTTTAAGAAGAAAGGAAGGATTTGCCCAACACCAAGCATAGAGGTCAGCGGGGTTGGGAAGAAGAGATTCTCGTGGGAAGTTAATTCGTCAAAAAGGTAGGTGTCTTTTCCCCCTCAAACGGATATGATTCATGCATGCTTTGATGGTATATTAATGTGTTTCATTGTTTTATTTGTTTAATTTGTAAATTTTGATTCGTTATTTTTATTTGTTTAATTTGTAAATTTGGTATATGTTGGAAAGCATGAGATATATTATTTATGGCTGCTATGTGCGTGTATGTGTGTGAAATTTATGGTATGATTGAATCGAAAACAAAATGCCCTTAAAGAATTGGGGAGAAAAAAAGAGAGGAACTTTTACATTAGGAGCCTTTAAAAAAGTTGTGTTTTGGCCTTAGAATAGGTTCCTATAGACTGGAAATAGGAGAAAATAGGGTTGGGAACGAAAAACGAATCACAGCGCGGGTTGCCACTGGTGGAACAACCATTAAATAAATAATTAATTAATTAATTAAATTAGGGCAGATAACAGGCCGGCCAACGGACCGAGCCGGCTGGCCAGCGGGTCGGACCGAAGGCGGCCCATTAACCACAAAAAAAAAGTATAGAATAATATAATTAAATACCAGTAAAATTCAAATAAAATTCCAGAAAATATAAAGGATTAAAATTAAATTATTTCTACTTAATTTCTAAAGTTTGGTAAATTTAAGAAATTAAAAATAAATAGTAATAAATAGGATTAAATAAGTGAGAAATAGGAAAAATTAGTAGAACATTTTAGAAAATCAATACAAGCTAAGGGAAAATTAAGGGTGATGATAAATAACAACTTTATGATATTCGAAAAATATACGAACCTAAATTTGAGTGCCGGAGGATGGTGAGGATGGGCCAGGGGCCTCAGGCGATTGTGTTGGTTGCATTCATGGCACGTGCATTGTATGATGGTGGGTCGTGACGTACGGGTCACGGGCGCTCAGGATGGTGTACGGTGGCAGGGCCAAGTACACTTAGGATGGTGACTGTGGGTGGGTACGACCCACAGTCACTCAGTTAGGACCCGGGTTCATGCATTGCATGGTGGAGATATCGGCATTTTGTGTGACATGACTTTGTTGCGTGTGACATGCATAGTAGGACATGCATCACTACGTTGCGCATTTTTATGTGGAGTGCTTTACTTACCGCATTTACTTTATCTTATGCATGTTATATCATATTTATGTGCTATGTGGTTATATCATTCGGTATGCATGTTTTGTATTGGTTTGAGGCGGGCATCTACTGGGTGATTTTCTGTCACTCGCCCCTACTTCCTAGGTGAGCCGGATGAGAACTACAAACACATCTTTGTTGAGGACGGGACGGATATAGCTGAGTGGGCTGGTTGATAGCTGCAGCTAGGATACGAGGGAAACTCTGCAGCTGATTTTTCGTAGTTATCTTTTGAGGATTTTCACAGACTTCTTTATTACTTTTATTGTCAGAATTTTTATTTAGTAATGTAATGATGATTATTGGAGATTAATTTAAGTTACGATTTACGTTTCCGCGAGAAAAATTTCTACGTCATTTTTGACATGTAAGAGATTGATTCGACGCCTTGTATTCTCCTTAGTGAGATACGGGGGATGCACTGTTCCCGATGTTAGGGCTCGGGAGCGGGACGCTACACGATGTAATCGACCCTGATGGATGCCTAGAAATCAAGGATAGATCAAAGGGTGTGATTATATGTGGTGGTGAGAATATAAGTAGCGTCGAGGTGGAGTCTGTTTTGTTTACACATCCAGCTGTAAATGAGGCAGCAGTGGTGGCGCGACCAGATAAGTTTTGGGGCGAAACTCCTTGTGCGTTTGTTAGCTTAAAAGAAGGCATATCTCCGAAACCATCAGAGAAAGAAATCAGGGAGTTTTGCAAAACAAGATTGCCACTTTACATGGTTCCAAGGACAGTTGTGTTCAAAGAAGAGCTACCAAAGACTTCTACTGGGAAGATTCAGAAGTTTTTGCTCAGGGATATGGCCAAGTCGTTAAAATTGACACTGGCTAGAGAAGAAATGAGTAAACATGACAAAAAATGAAGGGACTGGGAAAAGATTTCTCCTCATAGATATGACAAAAAGATTGTGACTAATGTGAAGCAAATGGATGAAGGGAGGGAAATGGTGAAACTGAGGAGAAATTATGTAAGGCTGAAGATCAAGTTGCCAACATCTTTACTAAGGCACTACCAAGTGATACATTCAATTTGTTTCCAGAAATAGCTTGGAGTTCAAGAACAACATATTAAGAGAGGAATGTGTTGAATAATGTGCTTAGTGAAATAAGAAGTTGGAAAATCTAGTTAATAAGAAGCATTTAACTTTACTCGTCTAGAATTGTGTTTATGTATCTCAAGAATCTAGAACGATGGTTTGCCACTATAAAAATGCCTTTCTGTTCCAAAATAATTGAAAAGAAGAAATCAAAATAAAGAAACAACAAGAAGAAGGAAGTCTTTTAAATCCTTGGTTACAAGATCCAACACTCTCGAATAGGATTTAGAACTAAAAAAAGGCGTTTTCGGTGATTTAGGCTCTCGCGTTTGCAGATGGTCGGAGAAGAGGCCGGATCACTTCGCGTTATGATGTACACAGTCTTATCCCACATTTTGTGCAAGAGCGATTTCCTCAACTTTCCTCAACTTCAATAATCAGAAGCTTCTGCCTTTTCTACTTGACTATTTCCCTCAATTTAAGAGCCCACTTTTTCACACCTTATGAATACAGCTAGAAATCACAAGTTAGTGTCAATTGAACCTACATTTGTGGTACCGCAGAGCTTACACAGCTGAACAAAAATAATGAACAAGAGCATATACGATAGTGTCTACACAATTCCAAAAAAAAGGATGATAATGAAAAGAGTAAAGAACAGTTTTCTTGGCGTTTGAGATGTGATGCATATCGTCTACCATCAAATAACGAAGCTTAACGAATTAAGTTATGTAGACGAAGGAATAGAGGTAGATCCCACATCCTCTAATAATCAATAATTCAAGAAAACCAATTATACAAGTTAAACAACAACGTTACCTTATTGGCTTAGAGGCTCCCACCTATAGCGGAGTATGGAAGGTTGGATGCACGCAACCATATCCATATGTCATATGTTAAAAAGATAGAGGTTGTTTCTCATCCATAAAAATGAAAACCAATCATACAAGTTAAGACCAATCAAATGTGATGACTTTAACAACTCAGTTATCTGAACAACAAATTGCATAAAATCAATGAAGCAAGATGATAAAGACAATCCTCTCCAAAAAAGTTACCATATTTCTTGAATCAATTATTTACCAATAAAATTTTCAATCTTTAGCATGCAGAAGGCTACTAGTAAGACTAGATCTACTAATTTTTAGGCAACAGTTTTGTGTGTAAAGGATCACCAGCAACGTCTAGGACTCTAATCCTTAAACGGCTATAGGCGATATAAATTAATCTATAGATCGTGTTGCGGACTTCAGTTAAGCCAATCAAGAACGAGTAAGTTCCGTTACAACTTAATTTTATTTATCTAATTAACCTAACTCCAATTTATGAAGATTCAAGCTAGTAAAATTACTACTAGGAATTGATTACCCCACCAGCGGACTAACCAATTATTAACGATATGTTTGATAGTGAGCGGGTAGTCGTATTTTACATAATTCATATAAAACATGCAAATGTATCCAAGAAATTAAGTACAAGATAAATAACTCATCCATTAGAAAAGAGAAGAGAAGATTCACTTGAAACCATGAAACCATCTCCAAAGATTCTTCTTTCACTTTCTTTACGGAGTTGGATCAACACTTATATTCCTTTCAAAACATGAAACCATTTACGAATACACGACTTCTTACACTAGAAGATTGTTGAGATTGAAGGAATTAATTTCCATTCAAGTTAAAAAATAATTTTACACGTTGAGTCCCTTTTATAGGAAGAGAAATCTATTCCTAACGGCTACTATTTGACTTGGACAGTAGTCACTGTCAGTCACTGTTACTCTGTTAGTCTACTGTTAACTGTCAGTCTTTGTAAATTACAACGGCTGTGGTAACGGCTAGTTACCGATGCAGCTATGCTATGTACAATAAAAAATACAAATATTTACAAGCCTAAGTATAGCAGCTCTGCCTAATGTGTTGCTGCCTCAATTGTGCTTCGCCTTGTTACCTCAGCTCAACACTCTCTTGTTTAAGTCTGACTTCTTCAGCTCAGTTTGGCATGACTTCATTCTCCAGCATTACTTATGTCTTTGTCCAGGTCGCCCTTCTTCAGGTGGGCCTCATTGAGTTTTACTCGGCACACCTCTGCCGAACTTATTTCTACACTCATCCTCAAGCTTAGTTATATATATTTAGACAACTAAGCTTGGACATCAAATATTGAAAAACTTTCGTTGAGACTGGTTTGATTAAGATATCTGCTATCTGATTTTTTATGGGAATGTATTGTATGCTGATCTCATTTCCTTCAATTTTTTCACGGATGAAATGTCTATCTATTTCTACATGTTTTAACCTGTCGTGCTGGACTGAATTATGGCAGAAACACTATCATAAAAGATCTGTATAGGTAGCCTTGTCTAAATGCAAAGATCTTCTAGAATTCTTTTGATCCATATGCCTTCACAGATTCCCAATGCAAGTGCTCTAAGCTCTGCTTCTGCACTGCTTCTTGATACTACTGGTTGTTTCTTGCTTCGCCATGCAACCAGGTTACCCCATAAGAATGTTCTATAACCAGTTGTTGATCACAGATCAGTTTTGCATCTTGCCTAGTCTGCGTCAGTGTAGATCTGGATGCCTCGATCTAAGCTTTTCTTAAAGTATAGTCCTTGCCCTGGTGCATTCTTTAGATACCTGAGGATTCTAAAGACAGCTTGGAGGTGCTCATTAGTAGGACAATGCATAAACTGTGATACATAACTCACTGAGTAGCAAATATCATGCCTAGTATGAGATAAATAGATTACTTTCCAAACTAATTTTTGATATCCTAATTTATTTGTTGCAGTGTTATCTCCTTGATCTATGTGCTTGTATCCCGGCTCACCCGGGGTGTTAGCTGGTTTGCATCCGAGTAGACCAGTCTCTTTGAGAAGATCCAGTATGTATTTTCTTTGTAATATCTAGAGTCCATTTTTGTTTCTTGTAATTTCCATTCCGAGGAAATATCTTAATTTTCCTAGATCTTTCATTTCAAATTGTTGTGATAATTTATTCTTGATATTTTCTATGCCCTGTTTATCTCCTCTAGTTAGTATAATATCGTCTACATATACAATAATGACAGTCAACTCCCCCTGAGCTAAACTTCGGGTGAATAGAGTGTGATCACTATGTTTCTGATTAAATCCTAACTCGGTTACTGTCTGGGTGAATATTTTAAACCATGCCCGAGGTGACTGTTTTAGACCATATAAAGACTTTCTCAGCTTGTAGACCTGGCCTCTATTAGCTTCATTGTTAAAACCTGGTGGTATAGTCATATCGACTTCTTCGGTCAGGTCTCCATTTAAAAAGGCATTCTTTACATCCAGTTGATGCAGTTCCCAGTCAAGATTTACTGCAATAGAAAATATCGCTCTTATAGTATTCGATTTAGCTACTGGTGCGAAGGTTTCTAAGTAATAGATCCCGTAGGTCTGAGTGAACCCCTTAGCTACTAATATGGCTTTGTATTTATTCATTGTGCCATCATTATTATATTTAGTAGTGAATACCCACCTACATCCTACTGGCTTTATCCGAGCTGAGCTGGGTGATACATGCAAGAATGGACCTTTCTTTAACTCAAAAGCTTCTCCTCCAAATATCGTTTAGGCACAATGAAGAGAGCTTCACCTTGCTTCCCAATAAGTTGAAGAAAACCTTTTGAATATAAGTCCTCCAATGAGTTTCACATAACCCAAGCAATATACCTCCCTCTTGGATGTTTCCCTCCCCGAAATTGGGCAACTCTCACAAGGATGTTCAAGCCTTAAAAGATTCTAGCCTTGATTTTGAATATGAACTAAGAAAACACACAAGAATTACTCTTGAAGAAGAAGAAATTTTCATTGGAGGTGTGAGATTACAAGGCTTCTCTTATGTGTCTTTTATATGCAAAAATAACATAGACAACAAACTATCTTACAAATTGAAATGATGATTGAAAAGACTATACACTTCTAAAAACTATTCATTGAGGCCCCATAAAAACTAGTCTTGGAAGTCTTGAATGATGATTTTCGAACTAGGTCCCTCAAGTACTATTCATGGAAGACTTTAAGGATTTGTCTTCAACTTGAAATCTTTTCTGATTTGTGACTAGTTTTTGGACACCTTACAATTCGAACTAGGCCTTGACTTTTTTTAGAGAATTGTAGCCAATTGAGTGTAGAAAATAAGCATATAAAGTTCTTTGCATTTGGTCCAACCATTGAAGAGATAAATCCAAATTACTAAAGGTATTCCACAGAATTCGGTAGAAACAATACTTCACCTTATATGTTGTTTTTTTGCTATGAAGACGATCGAGTTTGGAAGAGTATAAAACACCAAAGTTGTGGATATTTGTCTGAGCTTTCCAAAACATCTTGCAAATCCTAATTTGTCCTTATGGTTGGAGAAATACGTCAATTCTACTAAAACTGGTCCTGCAGAAACTCACAATCCGAGGTTGGCCTAAACTAATGCAACATAAACATTTAAAAAGCAAAATAAAGAACACATTCTAACTTAATGATATTTTACAATGGTTCTAAAAACTCTTATAAATCTTGTTATAGATTCAATTAGGTGAACCCAATGTATAAATTCCTTTTGGTTCATCTTGCACATGTTTAAATAGGAAGGCCCCTACTTCATGCATTAATTTCTTAGTTTTACTTCTTGTTAAGGGTCTTTTATTTTGTATTTTTGTAACATTATGTGCATTCTCATTAACTTGACATGGATGAGGGTTATAGACCTCATCACTGGGGGTAAGTTCCCAAGTGTTATTTTTTGCTAAGGCATTCATTTCTTCAAGCACAGCCTGTTTCCACTCAGGTTGGCCAAGTGCTTCCTCTATATCTTTAGGAATAATATTATTATTGAGTGAGCACACAATAACTTATTATAGGATATGTATTCTTCTATAGGATACTTAGTGAAGGTTGGGTTCTTAGTGCATCCACGAGTTCCTTTTCTTAGTGCAATAGGCCTATTGTCAATTTGAGCCCTATGATCACATTCAGTATTTTCTTCTACTTCAGTCAGAGGTGTTTGGTTAGATGTACTAGGTTGATCGTTATAGCTTAGATTTTTCTGATTATTAATCATGATTGGAGAGTTGATCCTGGGTTGTATTTCAGTAGTTCCGGGCTGAGGTGCTTCACATCTGAGCTGTTGTGTGCAGATTGGCTGAGCAATTGAGTCGGCATATCTAGTATTGGGGAAATGGACTCATATTCATTTCCCCTTAAGTCTATTGTTTTTCTTCAGTTCTATAATATATAAGTTTTTCATTAAATGTAACATCTAATGTTATATATATTCGTTTATTGGTTGGCCAGTAGCACTTGTATCCTTTCTGTGAATTAGCATAATCTAGAAAGATACATTTAACAGACCTAGGGTCCACTTTACTCCTATGGCCGAGCAAAACATGCATATATGTTGTGCATCCAAACAGTTTAGGTGGCAGCTCTATGAGTAGATTATTATGCGGATAATGATTAATGAGTATTTTCATAGGTGTTTTGAATGATAAAGTTCTAGATGGCATTCTATTTATTAATTAGGTAGCCATAAGAAGAGCCTCACCCCAGTATTGTTTGAGTACATTCATTTTAAGCATAATTGGTCTAGTTACTTCAAGAAGATGTTTGTTCTTTCTTTCAGCAACACCATTTTGTTGAGGTGTATAAGTACATGAGGTCTGATGATGTACACCATTTTTAATCATAAAATCTTGAACTGTTTTATCTAGATATTCAATTCTATTATCTGACTTCAAAGTTTTAATGGTGCTACTGAACTGATTTTTAATGAATGTGATGTATCTTATAATTGTTTGTCCCACGTCACTTTTATTGTTTAACAAGTAGACCCAAGTTACTCTTGTGTGCTCATTAACAAATGTAATAAACCAATTAGCGCCATTAATGTTGGCTACTCTAGATGGACCCCATATGTCAGAGTGTACTAGATTAAATGGTGTGGATGTCTTATATTCTTTTGCAGGAGAACTATGTTTAGTATGTTTGGCTAACTGACAAGTTTCATAAATAAGTTTTTCAACATCAGTTGACCTGAATACTCTTGTTATTAATCGTTTAAGATATACAAAATTGGGATGACCTAGCCTGTCATGCCATAATAAAATTTTCCCTATACATGAATTTCTAGGGTGCAAAAAACTAGAGTCTTGGTTACTTGGCAGCTCGACTGCGCTGACCAAAGCTATGTTTTCTGACTCCAGTAAGTAGAGGCCTGTTATTTTCTTAGCACTGCCAATCATCCCCTTCAATTTGTTTTCCTGTAAACAATATTCCGTGGATGAAAAGCAGGCTAAGCAGTTATTATCCCTACTAAGTTTTCCAATTGATAATAGATTGAAACTTAGCCTAGAGACATGAAGGACATCTCTAAGTGTCATCTTCCTATTAATCATAGCAGAGCCTATTCCAATTACTTCTAGAGTAATTCCATTTGCAATTTTAACTTTCTTAGGCACAGAAAGTAAAGTATATGAGTCTAGAAGGGTACCATCATTGGTCATATGATCAGTAGCCCCAGAGTCAACTATCCATGTGCTACTGGAGCTGGGCTGAACGTAGCCTACTATGGTTTCCTGATGCAGGTAAGCTCGGCCACTTTGTTTATTCAGCAACTGAAACAGGGCGGCAACCTGTTCCTTAGTTTTAACCTCATCATCGGGTGTGCTACTCACCTGCTGAGCAGCACTGTGTCCAGCAGCAACTGGTTTTTGCGGTGGTCTCCAGGGAGCACTGCTGGTCTTTGGAGGTAGCCATGGTTTTCCTTCTCGGACCAGCTTAGCTTGAAGTTTCCAACAGTCGTCGACTGTATGGCCTTCCTTCTTGAAGTACTTAAACATTTTGCCTCCAGAGGAGGCAAAGTGTTTTCTAACAGTCAGTCTAGATGCTTCTGCTGGCTTTTCAGCACAGAAAGCAGAGGATTCTACAGCGGGAGATCCTCCCATCATGACATTCTTTCGGCTTTCTTCGTGTTTTATTTCAGAGAAGGCAACCTTCAAGATTGGTAGTGGTTTTGTACTCAGAATTCGACTTCGTGCAGTGTCAAATTCTGGGTTTAATCCAGTTAAGAAAAGGAAGACCCACTTCTTTTCTGCGATTTCTTTGTAAAGGGCAGCATCAGTGGTGCAGGACCATTGATGTGCTTCAAAAATATCAATTTGCTGCCACGATTTGGTAAGTAGTGTGTAGTATTTGTGGACAACAAGATTTCCCTATTTTAGCTCATGAAGATGAGCTTTAACTTCGTATAATTCTGAGATGTTATCCTGTTTGTAATACATCTCCTCGACTGCAGCCCAGATTTCTGCTGCAGTTTTATACATAATAAAATCATCAGCAATGTCTGGCTACATGGAACGTATCAGCCGAGGCATTATCATATTGTTCCATATAAATATTCTTCCTTTGCTTTACCGGTGATGTACATTTCTATCCCTCGAGACCATAAGAGGAAGTTATCTCTGTTTAGTCTGTGACTGGTAATGGCTACAGAAGAATCATCAGTGAGTTGAGGACCACACACTGTTCCTGATAATTGTTCAGAAGTATCAGTGGCCTCAGTAGATTCAGTTGGGCTAAAGGGTGTGGTCATTTTGAAGAAGAGATTTTAATTGCAGAAAAACAGAGTATGGATTTGTAGGTATTTTTGAATCAGAGGAGCTCTGATACCATGTTGAGATTGAAGGAATTAATTTCCATTCAAGTTAAAAAAAATAATTTTACACGTTGAGTCCCTTTTATAGGGAGAGAAATCTATTCCTAACGGCTACTATTTGAACAGTCACTGTCAGTCACTATTAGTCTACTGTTAACTGTCAGTCTCTGTAAATTACAACGGCTGTGGTAACGGCTAATTACCAATGCAGCTCTGCTATGTACAGTAAAAAATGCAAATATTTACAAGCCTAAGTATAGAAGCTCTGCCTAATATGTTGCTGCCTCAATTGTGCTTCGCCTCGTTACCTCAGCTCATCACTCCCTTGTTTAGATCTACCTTCTTTAGCTCAGTTCGACATGACTTCATTCTCCAGCATTACTTATGTCTTTGTCCAGGTCGGCCTTCTTCAGGTCGGCCTCATTGAGCTCTGCTCGGCACACCTCTGCCGGGCTTATTTTTACAAAGATAAACTTCATCTATTGTAACTAGAAAATATGTAGATAAGGAAGTAGAATTTGATCCTACATATACTAGGAATAAATAAAGCAAGAAAGACAATCAAGCAAGTTAAAAAAGAACCAAAGGTGATGATTTAACCACTAAATTAATCTAAAGAGCAAATTAACTAAAATCAGTTGACAAGAAAATGAAGACAATCCTTAAGGGCTCGCAACAACTCTTAGTATGTCAAATAGTCTTCTTTTACTTGTTCTGCTAAATTGGATCTAGGTTTTACTTCTTTTCTTTCCAAACGCTGATCCATATCCTGGAATCCCATAATCATGCCAAAACGAGAAATGTCTTCTTAAAGTCAACAACTCACAATACCATTGACATAATATGAAAAGGAAAATGATAAAAAGATATTTTTTTTATAAAGACACACAGTGGATGGTTAACCTTCTCCTTAATTTTGTTAATCCTCGGTTTTTATGAAATTAGTGCTTTAGTGGGGAGATGTTTTGTGAATATGCCTTCTAATTGACCATTAGTCAGGACAAATTCAACAAAAACTAACCCTTGTTGCACGCATTATAGAGTGATTTCTAACCTTAATATTTGGTTCTCGTTTGAACTGAATTTTGTGCTATATTTATAGCTGATGTATTATCATATAAAATAGGTGTATTGTCAAACTTAATATTCTAATTATTTAATGTGTGTGTCATCCAAAGAAATTGTGCACAATATAATGTGGCCAACACATATTATCAAAGGCAGTCTCCCAGTCCTGACGTGCAAAAAGATCCCCATCCACGGGCAGCACTGGCAAGTCTCCAGAAAACCCAAATCCTGATCCTTAATTTTCGCACGGAAGGATTTACCACCATTGCCGCCATCCACCATACTCACGCGAAGTGCGTCACATATTTTGCCGGATTCTACCATAGAAAGTGACACACTAATTTGTTTCTTGAAAAACCAATAAACCACGCAATCTCTGAAAAATCGACAAGTGTAGGATGTGCTTTTCCAATCAAAAAGATTTTTGGCATCAAACGAATATATATTCTTAAGTAAAAAAACATATATTCTTAGGATAAAACATCCGGAATTTCAGCGTGTCTTTCAAATATCTAAAAATAAGTTTTACAACAACTAGATGTGTTTTCTTAGGCATACCTTAAAACCTGACACATAAGCATACAATATGTAATATGTCTGGCGACTAGCCGTCAAATAAAGTGAGCTACCAATCATGTCTCTATACTTGTTACCACAACCGACTTTCGTTTTTCATCTTTGTCGAGCTCTGCACTTGTAGTAATTGGTGTGCCTACGCTCCATCCTCATATTTGTATGTACTTTGTTTGAGAAATGTACATTCCAACCTTGGTTTTTTTGATTTGAAGTTCAAGCAAGTAGTTGAGCTCATCCATCATGCTCATCTCAAACTCACACTCCATAAGCTTAGCAAAATAATTACGCAAAGAATCATTCGTAGCACCAAAGATATTATCATCGACATAAAACTATACAAGTAAATGATCACTTCTTTGTTGAACAAGATGGTATCAATCTTTCCTCTTAAAAGATCATTTTCAAGTAAGAATCTTCGTAATATCTCATACCAAGCTCTAAAAGCTTGTTCAACCCATAAGTACCTTTGAAGTTTGAAGACATGATTTGAATAATCAGGATCTTCAAAGCCCGGTGATTGACAATAGTCTAGAACTATGATTCAAGATTTCTTCTTTATTTGGTTTTCTTATCCATCTTTCTTTAAGCTAAAGCTTGAATAATCCATCCGATTCCATGTCTTTCAAATTTTCTAAACATGAAAGGACCCAAAAACTTAGAGGTTTTCTCTTTGCTTTTGATCATTACAAATGTTCAAATAACCTTTATCATCTACTCATTTGAATGTTCAAGTTCTATATAAAAATCCTCCTAACATGAAATATTCAAGTTATTTAGAGGCTTGTTCACCTATATGATCTTATTTTCTTATTAATCATCTATTAAAGATCAAGTATTTTTAAGATATCTTTGGTATTAATTGTGAAACACTTACAACCAAAGATCGTATGATATTTTAAAGGAGGGATTCTATCATTTGAAAGATCGTAGAAAGTCATATCGAGGCTATTCTTTAAGTACACTCTATTGATGATTAAAGAACATAACACTTCCATTTATAGGTGTTTGGACAAGGAAAACTCAAGAAGAACTAATCCCTAGAAGTGTTCTGATTTTTCTTTTCTCTATTCGATTTTGTTTAGAAGTTTAGATAAACATCCTTTCATCTCACAAATATCTTGGTATTTCCTTCAAATTTTCAAATTTTATTTCTGCTAAAAGATTGATTCGATGGTGGTTTTCATCTTAATTTTTAACTCTTTTTAGATGTCATAATCATGTATTATAATTCCAATAAACTAGTTTCAAATGCTCAAGCAAGTCACGTAGCTCAGTTAAAGTGTAAAGTAACCATGTAATACCACATGTATACGATGCTCCTACTAATATCCCCAGAAAGAATTTATAAAGACTTGATAATGTAAGTCCAATATATGACTTTAATCTTTACTTATCAAGACTTTAGACAATTTATAAGTATCATGTATGCCATCATGGTTTGTAAATATTTTGATATGCTAGAACTTTTAAAAGTTCAGAAAAAAACTTTGTAACTAACATATCCAAGTCCTCCATTCCATGTAATAGATAAACTCCAAAAAACTTAGCAAAAGAGTTTTGACAATAAAAGCTTGTAAGCAAAATATTTGTTTCTTTAAAAAAATCTCAAAAGTATCAATCCGCTATCAATCTTTTTGCAAATATTTATCATTTTAAAAATATTTAAATATTATGAACAAACCAATCGGTAACACTTACCAAATTATTCCATGTCCATTCTATACATATTATGGGACTAAATTAAAAGTTAGAAGGTTTATCAACTCTCCCAACTCCAATAATCTAGCCTTTTTCATTGCCAAAATAAACTTCCATACCATATTTCGTTTTGAACTTTGTAATAAAATTCTTGTTTTCGCTCATATGGATGGAACATTTCAGTTCTATGTGCTATTTAGTTTCTTCTATTTCACCTTTTGTATGGATTCCATGCTCCTATATAAGACAAATCTCTATACTTAAGTATCGTCCTTTAGGTTAGTTTATGCCTTTAAGTTTCCAGTAGCACTTAGAGGTTTTCTTATATTTACAAATACTTGCCATATGACCTTTTTATTACAAAAGAAACAAGTAGGTATATGACGTGATTGTGTTTTTTGGGCTTGGAAGGTCTAGTTACCTTCATAGGCTTATAATCTTGTTGACATTTTTATACACATTTATTTGAATTAAAGGCTTAGCCTTAGATAAATCATATAGAGATGCCTCCTTTATCTTTGGCATGTTCATCTTGGTTGGAGAAGTAGAAGATTCAAATTCTAGTTTGGATTTTCTATTAACAAATTTTTGCTTGCCAAGAGTTTTTCATGAATTTCCTTCTCATATGTCATCTTACAGAGTTCTTTAAGTTAAATATATTTTATTCTTAATCTTTATGTTTTCTAGAGCTAATGAATTGATGCTTGCATCATGCCAAAATTTATGACCTTTCCTTCGTTCTAAACGTGTCTTCCACAAGATGCATTGTTTAGTGACAAGAACGGTTCAAAACCCACCATTGGCTGTGTGCCTCGTGTTTAGACTGAACTATATTCACCTCTTGAAGCTTGTGCATGGTCCAGGAGCATCAGCACACCCCTGGTACGTGTCTTCAAGAAAGAAGAATTCGATTCCCTTATAACGTTTGCTCAAAACGTTGATATAGAATCTAGTTGATCGATGATCAAAAAACACAAGGAAGAACCTTGCTGAGCAGCCTTTGGGCGAAAATCGATATTTTTCATTCAACTCTTCTTGTCAAAAAATGTGTGTTACAATGCCTATATAGAAGACAAAACCTAGAAAATCTAAACTAGCTAGGAAATTACAAAAATCCTACTTAAACTATGACTCTGCAATTTACACTGACTTTGTCACATATTTTTAACCCTTTTAGAAGCTTATTCTGACAACGTTCTCTTCCTGATATTTGTAGCCACAGATGCTAGCTTTTTAATAAGTACTGAAGATAGAAATTTTTGCGTAGTTTTGTTGTGTGCAACATATTTTTATTTTTTTTGATGGATAATGTATGGTGCGTATAAATAGGTTATGTACAAAATAATACCCAAAATTAGAACAAGGAACCTTTCTTTCTTTCGTTCCAAACGTGTCTTCCACAAGATGCCTTGTTCGGTGACAAGAATGGTTCAAAAACCACTCTTGGTCATGTGCCTCCTGTTTGGACTGAGCTATATCCGCCTCTTGAAGCTTGTGCGCGGTCCAAGAACGTCAGCACACCCCTGGCATGTGTCTTCAAGAAGGAAGGATTCGATTCTCCCACAACATTTGCTCTAGTCATTGACATAGAATTTAGTTGTGATCGACGATAAAAAAACACAAGGAAGAACCTTGCCGGGCAGCCTTTGGCCAAAAATTGATATTTTTCATTCAACTCTTCCTTTCAAAAAACATATGTTACAATGTTTATATAAGACAAAAACTAGAAAACCTAAACTAACATGGAATGATTTTATGGCTGTATATACCATGTCAACCACAAAATTTGTGGCCATTTTTTGAAGTGTAGGGGCTGGACATCTATATATGGCAAGTACGTGACACGTTGGCAAACTTTTGGTATTCACCCGATACGACAATTTTTGGTTTAGAACCTTTTAACGTGTCGCAATAAATTTGTTATCACCATGACTTATATCATATGATATAAGGCCTGAATATACTCATAAATATGAGTTAAATATAGTGGTGTGACGTTAACGTACGTACGTAAAATATATAACGTGTCGGTAGTACGTTGGAATATATGTGTATGTGCCTTTTAAAAAAAATTTGAATATATATATATATATATATATATATATATATATATATATATATATATATGTTAAAAACGTGTAGCATGAGGGAGAAGAAGACTTTCCATTTTTCAATTTGTTGCCTTTGTGCATTTTCCAAATATAGCTTCCTTTAATGAACTACTTAGTTTATTTAACTAAGTACTTCACTTAATGAACTAGTTTAGTTCATTAATGATGACACCTGAAAATAGTTCAATCACAACAAATGCTTGCCATTTGATGTAAGCTTTAAAGCTTCATGGCTTGTTAGTACGACAACATTATATATGAACTATATAAGACAAGTTTTATGTAAAAACGTGTCATGTCATAAAATATGTCATGCATTTCTTTAATACACGTTATTTAAATTATGCATTTTGTAATCACTCAAACTTCTTTTTGTCTAAAATATCCCCCTTTTTATGATTTACAAAATAACCTACATTCATGATTTAAATCTTGTCGCTCCCCCTCCAATTATGCACAAATTCAAACTTTTGAATTTCAAATTTCAAATTCGCTCCCCCTTGAATCAATTTCTCTCTCCCTCTTAAATCATGCATTCTCTCCCCCTTTATTTTGGAAAGTCAATCAAAAATGCATGTAAATATGGAAAGACAATCAAATCAAATCAGCAGAAATCATGCCTAATTTAGAACAAAGAGTTTCATACGTGGCTTGATTTAATGCTTTAGTGAAAATATCAGCTACTTATGCCTCAGTGCATACATGATCTATGACAATATCACCATTATTTACGTGATCACGAAGAAAATGATAGCGTACTTCTATATGCTTGGCCTTAGAGTGTAGTACGGGGTTCTTAGATAAGTTGATAGCGCTAATACTATCACAATATATAGGAATACGTGTTACTGTGATACCAAAATTAGAAAGTTGTTGTTTTAGCCATAGCAATTGTGTGCAGCAAAGACTAAGTGCAATGTATTCAGCTTCAGTGGTGGATAGGACGACGCTAGCTTGCTTTTTAGAAAACCATGAAATAAGTGAATTTCCTATAAATTGGCAAGTGCCACTCGTGCTTTTTCTATCTATTTTGCATCCACCGTAATCAATCAGTATAGGCATGCAAGTTAAATTCACAATCTTTATCATACCAAATGCCTAAGGTGGGTGTGTGCTTAATATATCGAAATATTCTTTTCACGGCATTATAGTGAGACACCTTAGGTTGACTTTGAAAACGTGCACGCATACATACACTGAACATGATATCAGGCCTACTAGCAGTAAGATATAGCAAAGAGCCAATCATAGATCTATATAAGGCATTATCAAAATCCTTACCATGTTCATCTTTATCTAATTTAGTTGTGACACTCATAGGGGTGGCTGACGGTTTTAAATTCTCAAAATTGAACTTTTTAATCATATCATTTATATACTTAACTTGGCTAATATGTATACCTTTACTCGTTTGTTTAATTTGTAAGCCAAGAAAGTAATTTAATTCACCAACCATAGACATTTCAAATTCCGATTTCATGCAAATTTCAAAATCTTCAATAATTTTATGAGAGGTTGAGCCGAAAATGATGTCATCAACATAAATTTGAATGATTAGTAAATCCGATTTTTCTTGTTTTAAAAATAAAGTACTATCTATAGTGCCTCTTTTAAAATCATTTTCTAAAAGGAAAGTAGCAAAACGATCATACCATGCTCTAGGTGCTTGCTTTAGACCGTATAGTACCTTCTTTAGTTTGTACACGTGATGGGGATGTTTTAAATCTTCAAAACCGGGTGGTTGTTTCACGTATACCTCTTCTTGTATAAATCCATTTAAGAATGCACTTTTCACGTCCATTTGATAGAGTTTAAAATCTTACATGCAAGCAATAGCAAGTAAAAGTCGTATGGCTTCTAAACGTGCTACGGGTGCAAATGTTTCATCATAATCAATTTCTTCTTCTTGATTATATACTTGTGCTACAAGTCTAGATTTGTTTCTAACAACTTTCCTTCTTCATTCATTTTATTTCTAAACACCCACTTTGTGCCTATTATAGTCTTATCTTGTGGTCGTGGCACCAAATCCCGTACGTCATTTTTAACAAATTGATTAAGTTCATCATTCATAGCATCAATCCAAGAAGAATCACTCAAAGCATCATGCACATTTTTAAATTCAATTTCGGATATCATGGCATGAAATTGGTTTATTTCATCTGGATTTATTCTTCTACGTGGTCGCACACCGTGAGTGATATCGCCTATAATCAGATCGTGTGGGTTATCTATATGCCATCTTGGTTGATTATTTTCTACGTTCTCATACATTTCTAAGTGATCATGCATTTCTAGTGTATCATGCATATCATGCGCGCCATCATCATTATTCAACACGGGTTTTAATTTAAAATCATCGTTATATTCTTTATCTTTATCAATCTCACCAAATTCATTAAACTTCACATGAATGGATTCTAGAATTTGTCTAGTGAGGAGATCATAACATCTATATGCTTTTGAATTCACAGAATATCCAACAAAGATGCATTCAATTGATTTAGATTCAAACTTATCTAAATTATCTTTCGTATTTAAAACAAAGCATTTCCAACCAAACACACGAAACTAATCAATTTTAGGCATGCGATCATTTAATATCTCATAAGGCGTCTTGTTTATTTTCTTTCTAATAGACAAACGATTAACTATGTAGCATGTACAGTTTACGGCTTCCGCCCACAAAATCTAGGAAATTTATTCTCACACAACATAGTTCTAGCAATTTCTTGTAAATTCATATTCTTTCTTTCTACTACTCCATTTAGTTGAGGAGTTCTTGGTGGTGAAAACTCGTGTTTAATTCCTTTTTCTTCGCAAAATGCAATCATGTCCTTGTTTTTAAATTCACCGCCTCTATCGCTTCTTATCCTTTTCACATTCAAACCGTATTGATTTTCAAGTTGTTTTATTAGTTTCGCAATCTCAATGGCACTATCATCTTTATGTGCAAGAAATAAAGTCCAAGTATAACGAGAAAAATCATCAACAATCACACAAGCATAGTGACGTCCACCGAGACTCGTAGTGCGACTAGGACCAAACAAATCAATGTGTAATAATTCTAAAGCTCTAGTCGTGCTTATTTCATTTTTAGGTTTAAGTGACTCGCGTTTTTGTTTGCCTTTTATGCAAGATTCACACAACTGAAAGTTGCCTAAATCAAGTGTAGGCAATCCTCGTATTAGGTTCTTTCGTTGGAGTTTTTCAAGTGTAGAAATGCCAATCTGTCCTAAACGTCTATGCCACAAATTTACGTTAGGTTCATTTGACATGAAACACTTAACCTTAGCGTCTAACATATCATCTATAGAAAGTGTAAAGATGTTTCCTTCCCATTTTCCTTTTAAAACTGTTTCTCCTTTTTTATTTATTATATTGCAATATGGATGAGTAAAATACACATCAAAACCATTGTCAATAAATTGTGAAATGCTAAGAAGATTATAGGATAAGTTGCTTACCAAAAACACGTTGGAGATTTGAAGGGTGCTTGGGATTTCAATTGTACCTTTTCCGATAATATTGCCTTCATTGTTGTCTCCAAAGGTCACGGATCCGTCTTTTGTGACCTTCTTCAACTTTGTGAATAAGCTCGGGTCACCCGTCATGTGCCTCGAGCAACCACTATCAAGGAACCACTTGATAGATGTGTCTTTTAATGTGTGGGTTCCTTGCAATGTACAAAAGTGATTTAGGTACCCTTTTAATTTTGGGTCCTTACGGGTTAGTTATTCACCTCTTAATAAAAGTACCTTTCCGTACCCATACTTGGGTGATCCTTCTCGGTCTAGCAAATGGCAAGAATGTAGATGAAGGTGCAATGTAGTAGACATGCGGTGAGTGGACTTTGGGCCTTTGGCCGAAAACTCCTTTATATGCGTCATATTGAGTCCGTTTTTGATATGTCCTCGTGTTGGTGTGCATAGTGCATGATCTAGATGGATGAAATGAATGTCGTGTATGCATCACTTGTTTCTTCTCATATCTATATGGCACATAATTATATTTCGCATGATATGAAGAAGAAGTATGACGAGATGAGGGGAGAGGGGGTCTTTGCGTCGTCTTAGACGGCGTATTTGCTTTTGGAGTGTCTACTTTCTTAGACAAGACAAACTTGGTTGATTTAATGGATACTTCATTTGTCTCAGTGTATCCTAATCCGGTTTTATCACTATCATGCTTTTGTGATAAAATAATGCGATCTAGCATGTTAGATCCCGTATCAAATTGTTTCATCATTTTCTCTAAGTCCGTATTCCTTGATTTCAAATTTGAAATCTCGGATTTCATTTCATTATTATGAGTGGTCAATGATGAGATCTCTGTCTTTAATGCATTAATGATGCATGACGACTCTTCTTTTGAATCGTTTAATTGAGCGACAAGATTCGTGTTAGAAGATTCTAAAAACTTCTTGTCTTCAATTAATCGCTTCTTTTCTCTCGCGAGAGTCTTAGTAAATTTATGCAATTCTAAATATTGACTGAAAAGATCATCATAAGAAAGCTCAGAGTCAGAATCAGAGTCAGAAGATACCTCGTTTGATGCTTTGGATACAAAGCATACTTGTGTAGTCTCCTCTTCTGTATCAGTCTCGGAATCAGATGTATCACTCCAAGTGGAGGCCTTGAGAGCTCTTTTCCTTTGTTTAGGTTCTGAGACGAGTCTATTTTTGGTCCGATCATTGTCAGGGTGTTTGTTTGCTTGCTTGTCCTTATTAGGGCAGTCATATGATAGATGTCCAAGTTTACCGCATTCGTAGCATTTAACATCCTTGTCATTTGTCTTGTTCTTATTTCTTTTAGTCGAAGTAGCCTTAGGTTTGTTTTTAAATGACTTTCTCATGAATTTTCTCAAGCATTTAGCCAATAAAATTAAGTCATCGTTGTCTGATTCAGAATCACTATCATCTACGTGATCGGAAGAAGTAGAGACTTATTCATTTGATTTAAATGCAATAGTCTTACCTTGTTTTGATGATGATTCTGATTTCCTTATGGTGAGTCTGTTCTCATATACCTTAAGTGATCCAATTAGTTTCTCCATCTTAATTGATTTAGTTTCTTTGCTTTCCTCTATGACCGTTACTTTAGGGTTCCACTCGGATGGAAGGCTTCGTAAGATCTTTTGTACCTTTTCCTGCATAGAAAAGGCTTTGCCAAGAGACTCAAGAGAATTGTAAATGTTAGTCAAGCGAAGATCCATATCAAAGATAGATTCATTCGGCAATAATTTAAATGACTCGAGTGTGGACATAAGCATGTTGATTTTGGACTCTTTTACTTGACTAGTGCCTTCGTGTTTCATTTCAAGTATTCTCCACATTTCTTGAGCACTAGAACAATTTGAAACACGACTAGATTCTCTTTTACTTAGTCCATTTAGAAGTAATTGCATGGCCCTAGCATTCATACTCAACTTTTTTTTGTCATCACTAGTGTATTCTTGTTTCGTTTTTATAACTTCTAGTGTGACACCATCAACAATTGACAACTTAGAAGGAACAAATGAACTGTCTTCTATGATGGACCATAGATCAATATCAATAGCCATAAGAAAAAGCTTCAATCTTAATTTCCATTGAATAAAGGACTCACCATCGAAAAGAGGAGGCCTTATGGTTAACATTCCTTCTTGCATGGTGTTATAGCTAGTGGATGCCATCTCACTTAGATTGTTGGATCTTCTTTTTGTGAGTGTTCCTCGCTCTGATACCACTTGAAGGATCTGCAAGGCACCACTAGAAGGGAGGGGGGGTTGAATAGTGGGTGCGGAAAATATGGTTTTTAAAATTGTTTTAAACCAAAAACCCAACTTCTGAAAACAGCTTCTGTTTTCAGAACCTGTTTTGAAACGTTTTGAAAATTAGGTTACAAGTCTTCCAAAATTCTGAAATTTGAAGAGATCTTAGTCTCAGATGTTCTGAGTATCTCCTAAAAATTTCAAATTAAAATTCAACCTCTAACCTCTTTAAAAGTCGTTGATGGACAGATTGCGCAAATCTGCCAGAAACGGTAGTCTGATTTAAGAAAATTTATTCCTATTTAACCCTGACTCCAAATGCTCTGAAAATTTAATGACTAACCCCTCATTAGTTTTATTTAATTGGGTTGAAACAGTTTTGAAAAATTCTTTTGGGAAGTTAGTCAAATATGTTCAAAGTCTCAACCTTTGCAAGCCTGAAAATCAGACTGCATTAGTCTCAGAACTTTTGATGTTTGGATGACTTATACTTGTCCAAAGGGTTGAAACTTCCGCCAAAAGAACCTTAGACGTGTGGCTATGTTTCTTGAAAGTTTCGTGATTTTTGAAATTCGTTTACTATTTTTACGAACGTGATAAAAACGATGCACTGTGCTGGAAACTGAAAGTAAGTGCTGAAAGTAAAGAACACAAGGAATTTTATACTGGTTCAGTTAAAACAACCTACTCCAGTCTTCGAGGATACCTTTCTCGGTTAGCACTAATCATAAAACACAAATAATACCTTACCACACAGGGTTGATGGAGTTACACATCAACTCCAACCCTTTACAAACCTTGTAAATGAATACAACGATCACGAACACCACCACCTTGCGAATGCAAGATTGATCACACCTTGATCAATCTTTTATGACAATAAAGAGTATATGGTGGTATGTAAGAAGCCTATTCAAGATGTATGAATATGAATACAATAGGCTTTTAGAGAGAAGAAAGAAAGAAGTGTAGAAAGAAGAAGGAGATAAATGTTTTTAACACTTTGAAATTGTAAGCCTTGTCTTGTATTGTGTTTGCTTTCTTCTTTCCTTTTTATCCAAGGTGGCCGCCCCCTGTAGCCTTCTCTTCCTCTTGAAAATTATCTTCTAAGTCCTTGGAAGAGTATATTGCTTCATTGTGACATTTCCTTGCTTACTTGGCAACTCCTCATTGGATGATCATTAAGCTCTTGTTTACTTGACACTCATTGATTGGATGGAAGTTGTCATCATTTAATGACTAGATAAATCTGAAAATAAACCTTAACAACATATGTCAATTAGCCATAAAAGTGTTGCCATAAAATCACATAATCATTCCACATAATTAGCAAGACAAATTATCACAACTTCCTTGCAAAAAATCGGCCACATGCTATTTACACATGCTGAAATTTCAGCATGTGTGATATTCACACTTTATTCAAATTGTTGCCAAGTTTGTATTTGATTAATTCCTTGAAATTAAAGAAGAAATCAATCATCATTTAGTACATAACATTTCTACTAATTTTGGAATAAAAATTAGCCACCAATAAAGTCATAAAATCGGCCAAGTGCATTACACATATACTGAAATTTTCAGCATGTGTGATATTTGAAAATATCACTTGATTATTTCCAAAATATATTTAAAACATTGACATACTATCTTTCAATTAATCCACACAATTCAAAGTGGTAAATATGGCATAATTTAGTAGCAAAAATCGGCCAGCCATATTACACATGCTAAAATTTTCAGC